>VZTL01063069.1:8358-18419 GCA_013400535.1 Scopus umbretta
AAAAAAAAAGAGAGAGAGAGAGAAAAAAGAAATTTACATTTCCTTATAGCCCCAAGGACTCAGTGATCAAGTTATATTACATTTCTCCTAGGATGTGTTTGTACAGCAAGTAACAACCGTGACTGCAGTCCGGGGAGCCATACCTTCACAAGCTTTAATCAATCTCACGTGTAACTGTAGCAATAACAACGCAGAAGCAGTCCAATTTAAGCTTAAGATACAATGGACCTCACCAAGTGAGAGCACCTTCATGATGATTAGTGTACTATTAACTTCTGCATATTAACATCACCTCTTATATCAACTCATTTGAACATGCTGATAGACAATCCCTTCGAAAGCACCACTATTTTGATTAAGCAATTTACACAGGGCTCTGATGGATACACATCTCAGATCCCACCAAAGTAGCTAGAATATTTCCTGACATTTTGAACTCATTAATTGTGGTGTCCCAAGTATTACTACATTACAGACAGGGAAAATGTCTTTGAACATTAAAGCTCACTTTGAACAGTAAATGACATAAAAACTACATACAATGTAGTAATTGCATTTAAGAATAATCAAATAAAAGCTTTGCAACCTACAGCACTGTCACTCTGGTGATACGGAACCTTTGTTTCAGGAACAGACTCTGAATCTATTGTTTGCTTAATGAATTCAAATCAGCAACTGCACACAGCCACAGAAGCAACAGAGCCAATGGCAAGAGACACTTCAGAAATGGAAATCTATACATTTTAACAACAATGGACTAAAACTGCCAAAATACCCTCAGGTCTCACTGGCTCTTGGAGCTGCTGCATTAATCCCACAAGGCATTCCTCCTTTTCAGTGGGTCTCTGACCTGCTCACCCTATCAATGAAAAGATGACATGGAAAAAAGGAAAAAAAAAATCCACCCACAGAAAAAAAAGAAGACCGTACCTCTCCACTGTACAACCCCTTGCTTTCATTATTAAGATTCCTTTTGGTTGCTGAACTAGGCAAGTGTTTCCAAGAGCCAAGTACTGACAGGATATGAGGTATTCTAGGCTTTTCTTTGCCACTGAGAGCTGCTTTGTTCGAGGCAGTTCTTGAGAGGTGAGAACACCTGAAAACACTACTGTTCCAGCTCTGCCATGGCCTCATGCGTGTATTGAGTAAGGGCTATCCCAACACTTACAGAAATCTCTGAAAAGAAATGAAAAGTGGCATGTATGCTGATGAGAAACAAGAGGTATTTTGAGAGCAGTGAAACATTTCTTGCTGGATGGTCTATACCTAGGTAAGAATTCAATCACTGCCACAGAAAATCTTGGCAATCAAGAGTATGTGAATAAGCACTCTGTGATTTGCTGAACACCAGTGCAAACAGTCACCCACAGACTGAAAGGCCAGCTCAAGGTCTTTATGAATGTAAAGCCTTACTTTGGCAGATTATTAAGTGCATATTTGTGCTGCAAAAGACTTGTGTCTGGCCCTCTGTCTCGGAGAGAGTATCACCTACTTTCTTTAAAGCTGAATTTCACCCAAGTTTTGTTTGTTTGGTTTTGTTTTGGTTTTTTTTGTTGCCGTTTTCAGATCAGGAATAAGTTTTCTCCACTGCAGATTCACAATGCTAACCCAATACAAACCTGACATACTTCAAACAAAAGCGCATCTTCCTGTGTTACTAAATCTCTATCTTCTGGTCTTCAAGTTGTTCTGTGCCTGTATTAGAATTACTTATTTCATTTACACTTTTTTCTTTCTTTGCTTCTTTTCTAGAAGTCTTCAAACACTTGTCAAGTCTTTTTAGGAATACATCTACATCTTGCTTTTTAATTCCAATTGCTGAGGCAGCATTGAGGTAAGCGCAGGGATAGTCATTTGCATGTGACATAAAGCCTTTAAAAGTGTAGTTATTCACTGTTTGTACAGACCCGCAGGGAACAACCCTGAAACAAACAAACAAGATTGTGGTTCAGTTAAAGATGCCTTGGATATTTTATGTGATACCCTATGATGAACACATTTACACAAGTTCCTATACAGTGTAATACCTGCTAACTCTAAACAAATTAATGTAAGCAGGCTTAGATTGGGCACTCTCCGAGTTAGTGCCCGAGCATCACTGTAAGTGACACTAGTAGCAGATTGATCCTGAATTAGCCTGAGTCTGTCTGCATATGCAGATGTCCTTTCCCCTCTTCAGTTAGATTAGTAAGGCGTTCATTACCAGTGTTCATGAGCTCCCCAGTGTGGGGGGGGTGGAAAGACATCTGCAGCAAACTTTCCTATTCCATCATGAGCCCTAAGGATCTGACCTGCTCTGGCTCCGACTTGTGTCTGTTCACCCCTCTTCGGGCAACCTGGTGACCCTGAGCACCCCAGGTCACCATACCGACAGCAGCCTTAGTACAGACATCTGCTTGGCATAGCGTACCGCAGTCCAAAATGTCTGGGTTCAATGACAAAGGTTCCTGATTCAGAGGGCTCAGGATCCCAACTCTCTCCCATCCGTTCCTCTCTACCGCATCTTCCTTTTCCCCCATCCTATGATGTTAACCTCATACTCATTCCCTCCTTGTAGCAGATATTTTTTGCCACCGCTTTTACCTCTTCCTCATACTAAGAACCTCTACCTATTACAGCCTATTTCTCAGCACTTTCAGTACACATCCATTCCCTGATAAATCAAGACCCTAATCCACATCCTTACTTGTTAAAGGAACAACTTGCCTTGTGGCTATAGTTAAGCCTACACATGCAGTTAACACCAATCAATTGATAAGAATTTACTACCTCTATAGAGACATTCCCTGCAGTTCATTAAAGAAATTGTTCAGACAAATACCACTAAGATTAGCAGATCCTTCCTCTATCCAAGTGCTCAGACCACAGGTTACGCAAAAACCGATATGCTAGTGAAGTAGGGAGTTGCTATTCCTACCACTGACATTCAGCACAAGCATAACATTTAAAATCTGTTGAAATGCCGGGTCAGACAGTGTATGTACTACAAAAGAATTACTCACATATATTAAAAAAAAAAAAAAAAAAGGAAAAACCTGAAACCTTTCTATCAGGCAAAGAATTGGAGAGTTTTAACTTTTCAAAAATTAAACCTCTTGAGTCATTTCAGCCAGAGATGGCTGAAATTGTAGCACAAGCCAAGGTTAGGACAGGCAAATTAAAAAGAGCATCTAACGACAGTACATATAGATTTACTGTCATTCATCTGTGCAAGAAGTGGAATAATCCAAGCTAATGAAGCATACCTTCTGATGTGGAAACATTCAGCTCTGCTACAAAAAAATGACATTAAGTCTATGGCAGAAGTTAGCATGGCAGCACTAATATTCATATTAAGGAATCCTGCCAAAACAGATTTTAAATTATTCTCTTCTTCTAAAAGGTTTAAACCAAAATAATTAAAAAATATTTGGCTTGCATTTCCACATACCAGTGTCTCTAAGAATAAATTCAACTCAGACTGGCTCAGGTAGTAGATTTTTTAAATTTTCAATTTTTTTTTTTTTTAAACACAGTTAGTTCTGGAAAGCGGGATTTTCTTCCATGTGACAAAAAAGTACATAGGGGTATTAAATGCTTATTCTCCTGACATCCAGCACAACTATATTTGTGCTGCAATAAACAATCCAAAGATCTTCCCCAAGTAGCTTACAACTTAACTGTAAGATCAGGCAACAGCTGGAAACTAAATGAAACCAAAGGGTACTAGGGAAAAATGACACTAAATTAAATGGGCACAGATTAGCTATTTAGCCTACCAAAGCTAACAAAGAGGGCCTCGTTACTAACTCAGGCAGGTAGACATTATTAGTAGGTAACAGTGATGAAGAAATGTGTATTACTCCTGACTTGTTATTGTCAGACTGTAATCTGTAATCATGAGACAATTGGTACAAAACAAATATTACAGGATTTCATAAAATAGATGCTAATACACCCCCCCAAATTTTTCAAATTCATATCATCCTCACCTTGCTCCAGAAACTTGTCTTGTGAAAAGCATAGATCCAAGCTGAGTAACAGCAGCATCATTATTTTCATCTAGATTCTGCAGTGACATGGCTAAAGTAACAAAAGGTCACGTTAAAACTACAACAAAGCTTCTTTTTCTCCAAAGAACCACCACAGAGGACAAGCCGTTTTCCAACAATAAAAACCTAGCCAAACATTTGTGTTTAGATACAAAGGAAAAAAGAAATAAGAATACTACATTCCATCTTTTTTAATTTTCCCACAAGCTGTCATAGATTACTTCATTGGTTAGACTGTAAGGCAGAGATTCTGCACAGGTAGGCAATATTACTTCAGTGTTCAGCAAAATTTTTGGCTAGAACAAATATCTTGAATAGGAATTCCATATTCTCTTTTACAGCACTATAAGATGATGGGTAAAATAATTATACCCTAATTTATTTTAAAATCTATTTATTTATAAAGTATTACTACATGCTCTGCCTGCCTTGATTACAAGACTTTTTTTTTTTTTTAAAAGATAAAACCCAACAATTACCCAAGGAAATAGGATTATGTGGTGTGTCTAACAGTCTCTCATTGTGGGTATCTGCCAGCTTCTTCAACTCACTTGAAAGATAGGAAAACATCTCCTGGAAAAAAGACGCAATATTTTTGTTATTAGCTATCAAACAGAGAAAATAGTACCTATTTCACAAAACTGTTAAGTCTCCATTATACCCTACAGGTGCCCAGCTGATCCTCTTTTCATGTGCACCAAGTAAGTGGACCAGACAATTCTCTGAAATCATTCTATAAAGGAACAGCTCCATTTCCTGAGCACTGTTCTTCCCCCTCAAGCTGCTACAGAGGTCCCTACCTGGTCTAGTACGTGTGCTTGCGGTGTCAGTCATTCTGTGGCCCTGAAGCCTAGGGAGGTAAAAATCTTGAAAAGATTCCCACTACACAGCAGGTCTTACCCCACTCCTGCAAGAGCTTCCGCCCACCCTAGCACCCTGAGCCACAGAGAATGAACTGCTAACCATCACAGATGGCCATGTTACGGCAAATTGCTCCTTACTTTGTTTTCTCTCTATTAATACATTCCAGGCTAAAAGCAGTGCGTTTTGTTGCCATATATCACAATTACTGCTAGTGCACAGACTTCTTTTCCTGCATGAGACTGGCAATACAGTGTCTCGAGGAGAAAGCTACGAGTACACATTTGAATGCATTTTGTTTCACGCAATATATACGCTCCTGAATACTCAGCTCTATTGTGTAGCCAGTCCTCTTCCTGGGACCACCCCTCCTGTTCAAGCCTACTAAAAGAATGGAGATACCTGAATTTCTGCTATCACTTCATTGGATTGCACCTTTATTGTCAAAGTGTCATAAAACTGAGATTCATAAATGTTTTGGCTCACTGCAGTCACACTGCACACAAAAGGCTGCTTCTCTTATCCATCTCTATTTTATTTCCTCCCTCTTCCCCAGTAGTAATCTATGATAATTGCTCATGGTCTTCCTCAGTTTAATATCTTCCTCTTCACAAATCAGCTCAAAACATTCGGCTTCTTTTCCATCCTTATTAATGCCTAGCCTCTCATAAAAACTAGCAAAAAGATACAGATACTGGGTAGTCTTTCTAAAAGATACTGAACACCAGATTTTTCCTCTTTCTGGCCATAAAGACTGCGCTGCTCATCTGCTTCAATGTGACTGCCTGCTTAAGCATCCTCATCAATTTCTGGACCTGACAAGTGATTTTTCATTCTTTAAATAGAGTTGCCATTTCTGTTTGTAGACCAGTATCCTGTTCTGACCTGTGCACTCTGACAGATACAAATTATAGCTCGTGATCAAAATTATGTTTTTGAGCAGAATCTCCCAAAGGTCTTATGAAACCAAATGAGCTTTGCAGTAACTAAGATAGAAGAACATTACAGCTGCTTTTCTCGAGCCACTGCAGTGAACCCAGTCTCACTTCATGAGTGACCAAATATACACAGTTCCTGACCTGTTCTTCCCAATACCATAGAATCAATTCAGCCAGAGGAAGAAAACCTACCATGTTACTGTCTAAATGAATTAGGCTGTTGATTCAACTACCAACAAGAGCATAAAGCTTCTATAATACTTGGAAAAACAAAAATGTTGGGAGGCATCTATGGTTAATTATCAGAACTTGAAATTTCTGAAACATCATTCTTATTTTTCAGAGGCATTTGTAGATCAAGTGATTTTATGGTTTCAATTAATCAGAGTTTATTTACAGTTCACTCACAGAAGCTGAAAAACATTTACCTTTCAAAAGTTCAGATACTTCTGCCTTCCTTCTGGTCCCTCACTTTATTAGTATTTTTTTGGAATCCAAATCATAAATTAATTCGTGCTCCCTCTGCTGGCTATTTACTTCTACAACTGAAGCAAAGTATTACAGAAATATACATAAATTGTGTCCACTATGGAGATATTACTGGTGAAATGGTACTGAGAAAAACCTGTACTGTAACAGGAACAAATTCCCAAGTAATTCATTTTTGCATGCTGTACCTAGGGAATTCTCTATTGCGTCTCTTACAGTATTTGTTACTGAAAGAACTGCGAGTTGGTATAGCCAGTTACCCACTGTATAAATATATTAAATTAAGATTAAATACCTAGGTTATTAGACGAGCCTTTACATACATAGGAATTTGTTAAAACAAGGGAGAATGGAAAGATGGCAAAAAAAAAAAATCCAAGTATGCATTTTCATCAGTTTGACTGATGGTACCTGAACACAAATTCAAAACTTCTTATTTTTACGGATGACACTATTTTGCATCGTTCCATTGGAAGCCCTCTAGATATTCTATAGTTTCAGAAGTTAAGAAGTTTATTGCAAAATAGATTAATGGCCTTTCCATAAAAAGGAAAAAAGCAATATTTTTGTGAGGTCAAATCTATAACCAACCTCTATTATAAAATATTTCTGTTATGTGGAAAATTTATAAGCACCCTAAGCAATTATATACAAATGAGCTCTTACATAATTGATTTTCTGTGGCAGGCACTCAAGTTTTCTCCAATGAAGCTAACTATTATGCTAAAGTTGCATTGAACAACCCAAGCACTAAATGTCAGTTAAGTTTCATTATTTAATTCACTCTTTCCCCTTAGAAACTTATCACAAAACCTCACCAGGCTAGTCACATGAATGCTAAACTATGTGAAAACGTCTTGTACTTCTTCTGGTCTTTCTAGCACCTGAAACAATAAAATACCTCAAAAAATATGAAGAACAAGTGAACGATGGTGTATGCATCAAATGTGCCCAGTGACTCGATTATTTGGACAAAATGGCCTACCTTCAACATACGTACACAAAAATATTTTCGAGAAGTTTTGTAACAATTATTAAAAATATTTGAATCACACTGTACTTACATTATAAACCTATTTTTAATAGAACCTACACTAATATGGGTGACTTCATTTGTTGCTCCACTGTGATAGGAACTGTTCTTCTTCCAAATGAAAATAACTAGAGGGAAACAAGTAAGGAAAAAGCCAGTAACTCTAGCAAGAGAACAGACAATGGGGGTACTAAATAAGCCATTAGCCCCATATCAGGTGACAGAATGACAACTAATGAAAGCCAGAAAACTTTTTGTGCGTAGTTGAAACTATGCTAGCTGGTTCTAACCGCCCAGCTCGCTCACGCTGCAGGTCTGTAACACTCTGCCTTCCTCCTTGTTTCACTCTCATCTGAAAAGATGAGTTGTCGTCAGAAAACAGCCACATAGCTGTTTATGGGGCTGAAGAAGACGTTGCAGGAGAGCAATTTTACAACCTTTTTGCACTTGATACAGACTGCCAGGTCTCACATCCTGCACCTGAGACTGATCTGGTCGGTCTTAAATTACTTTGCAGCAGCAGTTGTTTATAATGCAGCTGTCAAAACCTCTCTTCTGCTTTGCGTATTAGACTGACCAGCTGCACCTGACCTGTGATCCGATCAGACCACTTGGCACACCGCTTCATGCGGACAAAGAGAGGCTGCAGTGCTGACCACGGAGACCTGTTAGTGCCTGCCCAAGAGAGCCCCGGTTGAAGGCTTACTTTCTTGAAATGCAGCCAAACACATGACAGAAACTGCACATGTCCATGTGTGATACCTACATATACCACATACCCTCACTTATAGATTCTCTTGCATTGCAGGATCGAGAATTTTGTTCTGAACTTATGATGTACTAGAACATTTAAAAAATATTAAATTAATTACAGAACCTTTAAATCCTTATAGCATGTAAAAGTAATCTAACAGAAACTGCCCAGTAAGTCTTGCCAACCTGACAGTCATCACACTCATTTTTTTTTAAAAGGTCTTAACAACCTCAGTCAGCACGTTTTCTCAGCAGCACCTGCAAGACCTTGAGATCAGGCTCCTTCCGGGCCATACCTCTCCAATACGTGCTTTGAGTATGTAGGCCTCTTTGAAGCTTCCATTCATACTTGGCTCTTGTTTAGCTACACAACACCATTTAAGATAACAATTACATTCAGTTAAACTGTCTTGCCTCCAGCCACTCTAAAATTTGAATATGGTTCCACATATTTCACACACGGAAAATCCTGCAATATTCCCACACATCTGACAAACTACAGTGTAGCAAACTGGCTAAACAAACAAACAAAAAAAAAACCCAAACCAAAAACCTAACAAATGTGTCTTGTTGTAAGAATATTTGATTTTTTACATTTTTAATATCTAGCACTGGATATTAAATGACTTTTTTCTTATGATTGAATTCAATCATAAGTAGAGCAGCGATATAAACTCACACTGAACTGTACAAATAATTTGTTCCTATCAGAATAATGACATAAATGATAAACCACGAAATGTAAACCCAATATTTTACTGAGTTGCAAAACCCAAACAATTTCATCCCACTCTGCGAGTTTAAATATTTTAGATACATACTCCATAAGGACATAAAAATTACTCCAGTTAATCACTCTTAGAAAGTATACAGACAGATGGATACAGATATAAAAAGCTCCATCATGTCTCAAGTAACACAGAAAAACATTTAAGAAAATCAAAATTATCTTGATCATTAGATTGTTAAGGAACGTCTCATGAGGAAATCATAACTGCTGAAAACAAGATGAAGCCATCACCTCTTCAACAATACCACTATAATAATTAGTTAAATGGCTTAAACGGACCCCACTGGAGAACAGTTAACAGGTATTAAACCTGACATGTAGGGTCCTGAAAGTAAACCCTGGATGTAGGATCCTTCCTCCCTGTCAATTCCGAGGTGACAACTGAAGGCTACTATTTATGCTATTACATGGTGTAACCACTGTATTTGCTACATATGGCCTGGTTCAGACACACAAATATACACAGGAAAATAGAGAGTTTTAAGACCTGGCAATGCAGAGTACGGGACACAACATAACCTGTAATGAGGAAATCAAAGGAGTCGCTACAGAAGCATAACCTTTACAGAATATTATGAGTTCTTTAAAAACAAAAACATTAACAAATTTGACTATGGGTCAGCTGTCATTATCTGCATTACAAAAGGACACAGGATCCCCTACTGAGATCAGAAAACCACTGTTCTAAACACCACATACACATACAAAAAGGAATACTGAAAATTTAGAACAAGTGAGAAAACATTACTGTTGGTGGTGGTCTTCCATCCTTTCTCTGGAAATAGCAAGCCTAAACACAACTGCCGAAAACATTCCTTATTAAGCTTTCACATATGGCTACCTTCATTCAGACACTTGGACAGCATGTATGCGTTACTCCCTTGCTCCTCTGTCCTCAGATCCATTGCACCATTTTACCTTGCCGTATCATAACATATAATCTCATACTCTTAGACAATTGCACGTGCCACAACTGCCAGCTTGTCAGAAAATCCCACTTTATGTACATGCTCCTCTCCCTCATATAATCTCTTCCCTTCCAATATTAAACAGTTCATCCATGTAAAAGAAAAACTGGGCAGGCTATTTCTTTCCTTGCTTGTGTGAGATTAATCTCTTCTCGGTAGTCTGGTCTTTCTGGCTTGAGCTCAAATAACCTGAAGTAA
>VZTL01063071.1:0-13981 GCA_013400535.1 Scopus umbretta
TAGGAAAAAAGATGGAACCAGATGTTTTGAAGGAATATCTGTCTCCGCATGTTTGAACAAGTTTTTGACATACTTGCTTGTTTTCTTTCATAAATGTGACTCTTCTCTCTTCTTTCCTTGCATAAGTTTTTTATGCAAGAAAAAACAAGCCAAAATAAACCTTTAGGCCCCACTCCCAAGCTTAACCCCACAGAGAATTTTTAATTTGAGCTTTTCTAAGCTCTCAACTTCCTTTTGGATTCACAGCCTTCTCCCCTTCTGCTAACCCTCCACCTCCATGTTGGGTTGAGATTCCGGTCTGGCCTCAACAAAAAGAGCTTCTTAAATGGAAGCAGCCCGTTATGCAAACCCAGACTTCTCGCCAATAAACCATTAAGTGAGGAGGAAAAAGGCCTTGACAAGGGGAGGATTACCTTGGTAACAAAGCCAGTGGGATGGTGACCATGGAGAGCCCTGACACAGAAACAGGAAAGCTATAAAAAGGCAATGGCTGAGTCATTCACACTTTTCAGTCACATTAACCAGCTCAGTCTTGGAGGCAACTGCCTACACCAAGACCTGACTGAGCCGGGAGGGAAAACTGCTTTCAGAAATCAAAGAGGCCAGGAAGAACATACAGGGAAGATGCAAACTGAAGTGTAAGGGTCAGCGTAACAGAAAGATTCCACCTACACCCACCTGCATGACCTACTTCCTCTTCTGCTTTAATGACAAACAGCGATAATATGCTTCAAAATTCTGTGCAAAGCCTAGCTGTGTGCAATGTCCAAATTGTTTTCATCTACTATATTATATATAAAAATAACTCTGCTCTAAAGGCTCACACATCCACAGCTACAACTTGACTATCCGCTTGGGCTCTCACATCAGCATTGCCCGAGATGGCCCAGAGGAACACGGTGCCGCGACGTGGCAGTGGTGGTACAAACCTACATTCCCTTTGGTCCAGCACACCTTTGAGCTGCATCCAGTCCCTCAGAGGGCCATTTCAGAAGGTTTAGACAAACTATAATATGAATCTGAGGACAATCTGTGGACACTGGGGCAAGAAGCTGGACTACGAATTCAACTCTCAGGTAGATTTTACTATGCAGAAGATTCTCACTCTAGGAGGACGTTAGATACAATACGCAAATCTTAAAACACCTAAAAATCTAATGGTTGGTTCTCCATGAGTAACCTGGTGATTTTGGGAGCGCTATCTGTAGGAAGGATGAAGAATAGGGAGAGATTCACATTTGTGTGCTCTAACAAACATTAGAATTGCTTGATGTGGAAGGTAATTTACTGCAAATGAGCAGGCAATGAAAATGCTTGAAAGCTGTTTTAAACAGCCATACATAAAATCCCTATATTGAAATAATTTATCTTGCATCATTCATAAGAGCATGCTTTTGTCCCCTAAATAGTTTTTACTGTCAAGGTAGGGAAGCTTCTTAAAATGCTCAATGAAACTGAAGATTTTAAGGACCCTATACCAAAAGGGAGCCCAAGCCCCAGCAAAAGATTGCCAAGTCACTTTTGTACAACCGAAGATTTTTCCACAAATTGCTCTGTAGTCACACAGCTCTTCAGTGCCTCCTAATAGAAGTTTTCTCACCGAGTTCTGGATGTGATCAAAGCCTCTGAGCTCACTGCCGCTGGGGTGCTGGTTCATGTAGGGTCATATTGCAAGCCTAGGAAAACCAAATTATTTTCACTCAGGTCCTTGGTGCAGATCCTATGCTCTGCATTCTCTCTCCATCATAGTTCCCCCCAAATGACTGTAAATATCTACATATAGCAAAGTAATACCTTTATAAGACACTTCGATTCCTGGAGATACGATCACCTTACGTAAATGACACTCCTTTTCCGTAATAAAACCATACTTTTTAATTTTTTTCAAGTTCTGTTCCTTCTTAAGAAAACATTAATCTCACATCTTGCAGGAAAAAAACAAACCTCTAATTCACTAAAATTATTTACCTTCTTATTATTTTTTATTCACTGTATTAAACTGACAGTAGTAATACTGGTTTACATTTTACAAGAGTGCAGAAGTATAAAGCATCTTTAGTTTAAATGAACGCATGTTTGCTCCCCTTGCAATACAGAATTTCTATCTCAAATTCTAACAGTTCTTCAAAAAGAGTTCTTGAACTTGGCTCTAATCATGACTTTGCAAGCTTCTGCTTCTGCATGTAAGGATCATCCTTTGACTGAAAGTATCCTATTTACAATTCCTTATACTTAGAAGCTGCAATTAACCTTAGTTCTATATTTCACTGCAGCTTTTCTTCATTTCTCTGAAAGAGAACTCTTTATTCCACCAGATCAACCGTTGCTACCTTCAAACACAACAATTTACATTTTTTCCTATGCAGAGTCAGAGCTTTAGGGCTTTTTGCACTTTTTGGGTTTGGTTGGCTTTTGAAGACTACTGTTTCCCTGCAAGTTTCAGTACAGTAGCAACACTGCTAGTATCATCTCCACAAATCTTTCTCCTTCAATAAGCTTTCAATTATGTAACTATTAATTATTTTAATTAAGAGGTTTTTGCTTTTGTTCCTACAGATGCAACACTATTTTCTGCGCTGAACAGAACCCTTTAGTTGTCTGAACTACAGATACAATCAGCCCAAAGCTTGTACAATTTCACTGCAATGTACTGGATGACAACAGTCTCCCCTTGCCCTTGTAAAGTCTACAAACCTCCTTACTATGGAGAAGGAGCTATTCCATTTTCCAGCTCCATAATTAACACATTAAACAGGATTGTTTTCCAACAAAGCCCTGTGGGAGCACAGCTGACATTTTCCTCAGCAATTAACAGTAAGGGACTTTAATAACCTTTCTGAACATTCCCACCAACTTCTAGATGCGCACATTGTCTCGTTGCTGCAGTCTGCATTTGTCAATCTGTTCATCAACTGCCTCTGAGAAATTCCTAAAAATCTTAGAGAAATTTATCATCTAACCTTGTGTTCATTAAATCTGCTCTTTCTTTAAAGATGTTAACGAAAGTTGGTCTATCCCTAGGAAGCCCATTCAGAATAGGCCTCATACTCTGATAGAAGACACATGTACCATTCCATAATTATTTAGCACTGTTCCACTAATCCAGAAAAAAGGACAAAGTAAAAATCTGTGTTGACAGAAATAAGTTTTAAGAATAAGAACTAAATTGCTTAATCCTGCTTGATCTCTTATTACTGAAATTTTCCTGATGTTATTCTTATGCTGAGGGATGTTTTAAATAAAGCACAATGCATAGACAGCCATCCATGATGACATCCAAAAACTTTTCTCTTCCCCAGCTGTGCATTCACAGGATTTGCTATAGTTTTGTTAGCCTGGAAATACTGAAATACAATGTGGCATAAGAATCACATGACCATTATATTCTCAAATTTAATTAATTTAATTAAAGATAATAAAGGTCTGCATTTCCTATTCAGAACGGTCCTTTATTCAAAAGGAAATAAGTAATCTGGATAATCCGAGAACACATGCAATTCTTAATGTAAAAGATGACATCCAAAGCCATAACAGTGCAGCTGACATGCTTAATGAAAACAACTTTTTAAAAAAGTTGCTCTTTCTCTAAAAACCTACACACAATTGTGGGAAAAAAAATCTAAGATAAAGAGAGCGACCAGAGCTCCTAATACCTGTCCTCTCTCTTTAATCAGTTATACTGTTGGACTAATTTTGATTTTTCCTTATTTTTCCTTAAAATGTGGGGTACTGAAGACATTCCAGAAGAGTAGGAAAAAAAACCAAAACCCACACCACACCAAACTTGTGCCTTTGTTTGAATTCGAAGACGGAACAACCTCAGAGTAAGGCTGTCAGTCCAACATCAACCTCTCATAAAATAATGGGAAAAGCAGGCATTTGAATCCGTTAACAAGAATTACACAGGAGTAACAAAATTACTGTTGGTATCATAGATTTATAAATTTTTAATTAATTTTAGGTACCATAAAAAGAAAAAAAAAAATTGAAACAGATTCCTCAATCCAGGCCAAACGATACTGAAATCCGGTAAGTGAAAGCTGAAATTAAACAAGTTCTTAATGGAAATAAACAGCTTAAAAATATTTTTAAATAGGGAAAATATTTATGGGGAATAATTTGCAAGGACCCAAGATGGATTTTCCATCACTGCTTATTTTAAATTCAGAAGTTTGCTGCCTCAGAGGTAAGGATGACTTTAAACAGGACTGACTTCATTAAAAGATACGGTGTGTGTTCTGCAGGTGATTACACTAATCGCATCTCTTCCTTCCGGCATGCCGTTCTGTGAACGTATGAAAACACAGGGCTTAAAGTTTTGTAGCGGGGATGTTTGCTTCAATCAAAATCTAAAACTATTACTGCATTGCACCTGGAGAATCTTGCTACTTAACCTCAAATGCATCACAAGACATAAAAAAAAAAAAAAAAGAAAAACCCTCAACAAAACAAAAACAAAGAATGAGATCTGGCTGCATTTCAGAAAATTCTGTGCAGCCATGTGAACACTTTGAAGGTCATTTTATGGTACCCAACAACCAACCAGGTTTCCAGGAAAGCCAACCACATGCTCCAGCAATAACTAAATTCAGCTTTGATCAGACTGAATTCCAGAACACTTGAACTTGAGCAGTGAACACTGTATACAATCTACAACACTATTTTCCATTGAGATAAAAAGCATATAGATTTAAGAGTTCCCACTAATCACAAATGTTCCAGTATGGGTCAGCCAGGCCAGTGACATCTAGAGATTTATGCACCATGGCAACATAATTCCTATGGCTGGAAAGCCACTGGCACTGACTGGTACAATCCACTATTTCTTTAAAACTACCCATAAAATACAGAAAATTATTTGACGTGAAGACTGAACACGTTGGGGTTTGTCTGTTTTAAGCAATGTTTCTCCAGCTTTATCTAAAGGGATTACTTACAGAAGCAAGAGATGGAAAGATAACAACCTAGCAACAGCTGATATTTACAGTATACATACAGAGCAGTAGCATAAAAAGTTGCTATCATTGTAGCTAATTTCCTAACCATACCACTATTTTAAAGTTTCCTCCTTTCTATCTTACTATGGAAAAAAAGCCAGTTTTCAAGACAGCAAATTTATTTTATTTGGCTCGCATCCATGTCTTTAATAACTTCAGTGTATGTTGCCAGCCATCACAATGATGCATGAATGTTCTTGGGTTTTACTAGGGTCCTCATGTAGAATTAAAGAAAATGAAGAAGATAATTCAATAGCAGCAAGTGCCGTCATCATTTGTCTTCATTGCACAGGCATGTAAAGTATCCAATATCACCATTTGTCCCTGATTGTACGTTCATTCTTTAAGCCTGAGTAGTTTGGGGGTTTTTTTTATACTTTATTCAAATATCTAGTCAATAGGTGATTCTCCGGCTCTCACTAATCCATAGCACCTATCGCTTGTTCTGCTGCCATGTACAAAGCTCTGTAAGTGTGTCCCTTGTGCTTATCCTGTTGCTGTTGTTCAATTGTTTTTTACCACACGTTTGCATCCCACTCTTTAAATTCCCTATTTGTCTTCACATAATTCCACTGTGCCATATAATTTTTTTTAAATAATTTTTATCACTGCAGCTCCAGCTTTCTAATGTCTGAGAGCAGACGATGTGGCTGCTTCTAGTCTACTCAGAAATTCTATTAATCCTCTAGTTTGCAACATGATATCTGATCTATTATTATCATCAGTCCACATTTTTTGCTTTCTGTGGAGTTCTTATAGCTAAACATTTTTTCCCTACCTCATCCATGAAGGAACTGTAGGAGGAAGGAAACAACCATCCCAAGGTCCAATGAGAGTCTACAACTTCTATTATTTCCCTATTCATACATCTCATGATTTATTCATTCCTTTTTGCCCGAGATGTAACTGTGTTGTCCTCTTATCATTAATTTGGAGTCCAAGTGAACAATACCTGTAGCACTTGCAGAACATAAATGGTCCTTCAATAACATTGTGCTTTTCAAAGGCCCAAAAATTGTATTTTTAAAAACAATCATTTCCTCAGACTTGTTATTAACCGACACCTGAAAAAAAGGAAAAAAAAAAAAAAAAAAAACCACAAAACCCCATAATGGCAAAATAAATCTGCAGTTTTCTAGTTTTTATCAGTCAACTGTCATACATATGGACATGTCATATATACTAGCTAGAACTCCTACAGCCACTGTTCTAGAAATCTCTAGAAAACACTTTTCTTTAAAATTAGCTGCTGATATCTATGATATGACCACAGGTGAGCACAAGACAGGTCCAATAAAATTAGTGGCCAGTCTAGACTACATCTGCAATTGCTAACAGATTGAGAGGATTTCTCAGCTTCATCACTCTGACTGTAATTTGGCCCATCATCAACCACTACTTTTGAGCCAGATCTACTTGTAGCTTTTCTTTCAGTTAAGCAAACCAAAAATACTGCAAGGGCTCTGAAGTAGTAAAACTAGATTTTATTAGAACACAGCTTGGCCATTACAATAAAGAAAATTCTAAATGATAGATTCGAAATGAAAGGGATTTATGAACAATTGTACCTCCTTTCTACTGTGTCCTTCCAGGATAGATCTTTTCCTTTGTTCTTGCTCTCAGGTCTAGCACTTTGTGGAGGCTTGTTGGGTAGCAACACATTTTACTGTGTCTTTGATAGCCTGAAAAAGTCCATTTCCAACACTGTTATAACACATCTTGGGTGTCTATTCAATTACTTCTTGAGAAGGCATCGGGTGTCTGGTAATGCCACAGGTTCCAGACGTGCTTCTGCGTCTCATGCTGCCTCCCTGACCCACCATACTCTTACAATTCAAACAAACTACAGATGGCCCAAGTTTTACTATTTTCTTTTACTCTTATGTCCCTTCTCCCTCCTCTTATGTTTCTCACAATAAATAAATAATAATAAAATGGCAAATAAAACTTAGTTACTGACAATAAATTAACTGACCTCAGGACTGAATACAACATCTACTAATGTGCAAAATGCCAACCCATGTAATCTGATCATTTAGCTGTTTCTCCCTTTTTCCTTCCTTCCAACCAAGCAACAACCATGGAGCAGAATTTCTTTGAAGTTTTTTAAAATAGCTATGAGAAAGATAGATTAAATTTAACTTTGATAAATGTAAAGTGAGAAAAAACAGGAAAAGGGACCAGGATCCTGATTACATACATAACGATGGGCTCTGGAATTAGTTATTAATACCCAGGGATGCGATCTGTGAATTATAATAACTTTATCTAAGTGCCAGCTTAACACAGAGTAACAACCAAAAATAAAGTGAGGAATTATTCTGAAAGGGAAAGAGAACAAAACAGAAAACACCATGATGACATTATAAATTCATATCATGAATACTATTTGGCCATTACTTTTCTACAAAGAATATTGCGGAACTGAGAACCACACAGTGGCAACAAGGACAATCAAGGACTTCAAGGACCAACTAAATAGATTAAAAATCTTCATTATGCAGAAGAAAAAACTGAGGGGGAACAAACCCTGAAGTATCATGGATAAGGTGAAAAAATCTTTTGCTTTTGAATTTAAAAAAAAAAAAAAAAAAAAAAGAAAGTGTCAAAAAACCCTATGTGTTAAGTTATCAGCAAAGGTTTTGGAACTCTTTCTCATGGGGTACTGCAGATGCTAGAAGTTTACACCAGCTCATAAATTAACTCAATACATTCATAAAAGGGAAAGGAAGGAAGGGAAAAAAAAAAAAAAACACAGAAAACAAACAAAAAAAACCTAACAGATTGACCTGAAGTCCCTGAGCTGCAGGCTGTCCGAGGCTTGGCGAGTAGTCAGCAAAGTATCGCTGAGTGCTTTCTCTCCAGTTTTACTCTGAGGAATCAACCATTTCAGCTCCTCATGAAACAGAACCTAAAACTGTTGACACTCTGGCCTACTGTCTACCCTGGTAAAAAGAGAAAGACAAATCACTTGGAGACAATCTCCAGGAAGATAAGGAAACCTCAAGGGAATAAAAGATTGGGCCAACTTTTTGGAGCGAGATAAATCTACTTTGTTTCCCATTCTTCTGTGACAAAATAACCAGGGCACACAGTGCCAAGCTATGACAGCAGGAATAGCTTTGCCCTGACAAAGCAGATCAGGAATCGAGTAACCCAGTAGATAGTGAGGGTAAACACAGAGGTGACAGCTCCAATTTGCCTTTCAAGCACGAGCAGCTTCATTTACCAAAAGAAGTGCAGAGAGGAATCATTCGGCTTAGCATGTAGGCACTCAAGAAAATGACTTCATATCATGGATCTACAATGGTCATAGAAGTGAGGAATCAGTACTGAGAATGACAGGCACAGAGAGTAACCCAAGCGTTGAGCTGGAGGTGACACAGTGGTTACACACGATACAGGGGTACTGCTTGCAACGCCTCTCACGCGCTAGAAGTCAAGAGGGAGGTTCAGACAATATCCTGTGGGCTCTTGGTGCCAGAAGAGATAGAAAATGCATCAGAGACAATATATATGTAGACCATATGGATGTATACATGACCTGTTTGTTAGTTAAGCCAAGGACACCTTTCTTTGTCTTGTCCACAGAGGTAATGCACATGCCCTTCTCTCCCCTTTGCCTCGTTTCAGCAACAAAATATAAAGCCCCCTTGGTAGCCCATTTCAGGTTGATCAGCTCCTTGCTATCATTTCAGTTTGACAGGAAAATGTCAGATTCAATCAAATACTCATATTATTTCCTGCACTTCTTCCCTTCTCTAGGCCCAGCTTTTAAAGGACCCTCAATAGTTCACACATTCTCAATAGCAGCGATATAGGTTTAAAACCTCTATACTACTTTTAATCAAGGATGATCTTGCACATTTACTTAATGGTAAGATAGTAGCTAATGAGAGAATTCAAAGGAAAGTGAACTCATTTCAAGAAATAGGATTCTATTTAACAGCATTTAATTACTTCCTTAGATCACAGAAAGGAATTCAAACATTCATAGCAGCCATTAATTTTTTTTTTTTTAGTAATAAGGGAAAAATCTTCTGAAACAAGATATTAGTAAGAAAATACTTTCCTTTTGAAACTTTTTTTTTTCATTTCTGTATGTTATGGATAGAGAAGTATCCCACTAGAATATTTAATAATAGTATAATCTGAAAAATCAAATAGATGCCTTAGCAATAAATATTCCACTTCATTTCTGGATGACACTTGCGATTGTCTTTCATTTGCCATCTACTCTAACATTAGTGGAAAAGACATTGCTTTTCTCCAAATACAAAATTATTACCAAATTAACCCCGCTGATTTCTTTTTTAATAAACTGTTTCAAAAGTATATGCCATTTTTTCCCTACAATGAAACTCTAAAAGCCTCCCAACATATAAAATACACTAGAATCAAAAAGATATCAATAAACTACTACTGTTCTAATTTTTCCAGCACAATCCCCCCAGCCCCTGTTCTTAAACTCTCACAGTGGGGGAAAAATTAATAATCTATGAGGTCATATTATGACTATCCCCAGCTTTCCTGTTCCTATTTTCTTTCATTCTGTGCTTACATGTTTAATTGCTACTAAGAAAAAATAGCTTCTGCAATGCCCAGATAACTTACCAACTCCAGCTTTATTACTAAAAGGACTGTAGCATAAATGCCAGAAAAATTACAACAAAAGAAATCCTTCCATCCACTTTTTATTTATCTCTTTTTGTTACCTCTCCCCCTCTAGTTATCTCTAGTGACAGCATCTATGACACTAAAACTTTTCAAGCGCAGAAGCATCAGAAGTTTACTGGTTCTTAACCCGTTTTGTTCTTTATATTGTTCCATTAGAACAACTTCCTCGCCTTCTCCTAGAAGTTCATTGTGAATTTGAAATATTGAACCTTCCATAACTTTGAAATTCCTTGTTGTATAAAGGCTAGATATGAATTTGGGAGCATCACCACACAGTTGGCATCATAAGGAAACTTTTGAGCGAGGATTGCTAACCACTGATGCAATTTTGGGAGAAAAAAATTAGTTCTACATAATTCCACTAGTTTATTGCAAGTGAGCAAAGTAAACTAAAATATTAACTGAAGAGAAATCTTAGCCATGTAAGCCTTGCAACAATATAAAGCACCACAACAAAGAGCACGTTTAATCAAATCCATAAATGAATCTAAACTATTAACATACACAAAATTCAAGCCATCGTTATGCAGTATATTACTGAATCAAACAAAATGCTAATCCCAGAAATCTATCATTTTGCTTACCTCTATGCAGCAAAATTTATTTACGGAAAGACGGGTTTGAAATCTATAATGACATGGGGTAATTCAAGGTAGCATTTACTAAAAATCAGAATACTGGAAATAAGATTTATGGCCCAGAGGTTTTTGCCAGGACTATCGCAGAAATACACAGGTGTCCATTATTTTAAATTGAGCTAGGCAGGATTTCAACATACTTACTCTTCTTCCTACCAAAAATAATAATGAAAAGTAAAAGTCACAAGGAGGAAAAGCTTAACATTTTATTTTTATTGCCACTGAAATATCACATTCAAAGCCTGAGTTCAACACGATCAAATAATGCAACTATGGTAAATATCTCACATTATCAGACATCTTGATAGCGCTTATTTGGAAAGGCTAGTATAATTTATGACATGTCCTAGTGTTTCCTCTCATTTGTACTCATCTCAGGACAAAAGGAGCATTGCCTCCGAGAATATGATGACCTAAAGGCAACAGACCTTCGGCATTCATCCTCACTTTTATAGTTAAAATGCCTCCTTTTGCAATCTTTATACAATTCTCTTCAGACTGGGAGCCACAAACTTATCTCTTTACATTAATATTTTTGATGCGACGTATTTTGTTTAGATACACAGCATTCATGCCTGAGAAGAAAGCATGAAAACAGATTATTTTGTGGCAGTAATTTTGATCCTCTCATCAGTGAGACAAGTGCCTAAGAGGGAAAAAAATAACAATTTCTTAAACGTTCTTAACAATCAACGTCGTAATTACCACTGCTGTGTCTTGCTTTCGTTCAGACTTACATAGCCATCATCCATAATTCCATTCTCTTAGAATGCCTTAAAATAATCTGTTTCAAAAATGAAAATGGTAAAAAAACCAGCAAGTAACAGAGGAATGAAAAGTTCATCTTACCCTGGCCAGATAAAAGCCATACCTTGTNAGAGGAGGCTGAGGGGAGACCTGATCGCTCTCTGCAACCCCCTGACAGGAGGGTGCAGTGAGGGGGTGTTGGTCTCTTCTCCCAAGTAACCAGCGATAGGACGAGGGGTAATGGCCTCAAGTTGCTCCAGGGGAGGTTTAGACTGGATATTAGGAAAAATTTCTTTCCTGCAAGAGTGGTGAAGCATTGGAATAGGCTGCCCAGGGAGGTGGTGGAGTCCCCATCTCTGGAGGCGTTCAAAAAATGTGTGGATGTGGCACTTTGGGATATGGTTTAGTAGGCATGGTGGTGTTGGGTTGAGGGTTGGACTATGTGATCTCAGAGGTCTTTTCCAACCTTTACGATTCTATGATTCTATGATAAATGTAACATTTTCAGAATAAGCTTTGTACATAGTTGACCTTGGCTCTCTGAAACAACCTTTTACACCATCCTGCTTGAATCCCATAAATTGTCTACTCTGTCACTTCAATTCCCTGTGGCTATGATTCTGCCTCTTCATATCCTGTCCTTATCAGCTGCCGAACTACAAATACATCTCATGAATTATATTATCTCAAAAGACCACAGTATCATTTCCTACTGTTGTTGTAAACTACGGGTTAAAATTACAACTGAAAAAATGTATGGAAATCTAGTCATATACTAAATATTTAATTCACCTTCTTGTGAGATAATATTAATATATTTCTATGACTGAAAGATTGTTGTTCTGCTAGTGGGAATTATTTTCTCTTTTTCTTTATTCATACTTACACCTCCACCACCCCCAAAACATAAAAACAAACAAAGAAGAAAGTAGGTGTACTTTAAAATAGCCTAGGAAAATCAAGTTATTCCTTCTAGGAAAAAGAAAAGCATGTATTAATTGTTCCTGAAATTATAAAGATCAATTTGACAAGTTACTCTTTCCGCGTTCACCACAGAAGAACATAACATATGGATAAGTTTTATTAGGAATACAGAACGGTACAAAACCAACTTTCTACTACAAGAGACAATTCAACAATTTTTGTGCCTTTCATTGTTAAACAAGAAGGAGCACTAACTTATTTACCAAGCATTTATACACTCTCTATCTCCTTCTACTCAAATGTGGCAATCACTAAAGTGTTTAAACATAAAATTACATATAACAGCTTTAAAATTTTATATAAATCTTTTCACTCACGATTCTATTTTTGCATTCAAAATCAGAAATTCCCTATGACTGCTGATCAACTCAATTTCCAAGTAACTGCAGTCCTAACAAAGGGATGTTGTTTTGGAGGTTACACGCATTACCTGCCTTTCCCACTGTCCACTTTCAGCCTTCCAGTGTCTACTGGTTTTCCAGCTGGAAATGATTGCACCAGAGTCCATTTCTAATCTCCCCTCTTACAGAAGCCTGACTCACTCAGACTTGCCAAGCCACAATTCAAGCTGAAATGGGATTTGTCACACAGGAATTTTTCATGTAGTACACAGAAAGCTTAACACTGCACATTGCTGATCCAACAGAACGTTGTAGCATCTAACTACACAGAAGCCTGAATCCAAAAAATCTGAATCCTGGCTCCTGTTTACAAGCATCTGATGAGTTCTTCATGCATTTGCCTGTAAGTTACCATTTCCTATTATGCACCATTAGGCACGAGTGGTTAATTAGTTTTTCCCATATGGCAGTACATACATAAATTCCAATTATTAGCAGTGTTAGATCATCGGTGTACACAAACTACCTTTAAATCCAATATTCACATATCTTCTAGTCTGCATATCCTCCTCCAGACAACAGCATATATGTTTTGGAGGACTTTGTAAGTTCTTTGAAGAGATAAATGCTTCCTGATATTTAACCAAGTATTTGAATTGTCATCACTTGCATCACCGAGGTCTTCATCACTTCAGATGAAAGACTACATAATTTGTCCTAGGCTCACACATAGTAATCGAAGGGTGCCATAATACTGTTTCACATATAATGTTATTTCTGCTCAGTACAGTACTAAAATTCATGAACTTGAGAGCACTGGATCGAATTTCCAGATAAGGCTGAATGGGACTTCCAATTTCACTAAAACAAAGTAAAAGGCACAGCATTTGCCCACCTCAAATCACTGAAGTCTCCATTTATTGAACGCTAACTCTTATTCTTCCCAGTGGTGTAAAACAGACAAGGAAAAAACATACTCCCAAAAAGAACCTGGTTGAAGGAGAAAGAGAGAGAGAAGGCAGAAAGCAACCTTTTGTTCCTTTGTACGAACGGCAGCAAGTCCTAAATATTGAACAGTTATGGCATGGTTTACATTTCAGTCCAGCAGAATAGGATCTATGCCCGGACGCAACACTGTTTAGAAACACTAGCACCTGAGTGCTTGGTCATACCACAGTACCAGCTTGTTGGATGAATCTGTTTGCCCAAGCACAGCCCCAAGTTATGACAATTTCTACCATTTTCAGACCAGAAGCGTGTCACCACTTCCCATCTGGAAAACAAACAGTGCCATCTGCCAGCTGGGTGATTACATCTTACCCCTTGAATCGCATCTTGAAATGTTTTCTGGATTACTGTCACGGCTCGGCATAATCAATGTGAAAGGGCACGTAAAAAACCGAAGCTACAAAGCATATTTGAAAATGGCATATTTCAGATAGACGTCTTACCTTAGCAGGTTCATCTTTATCAAGAAAATAAGGAATTATATTTGACTAATGACTCCACCAGCCATAGTTGAATCCTCCAGGCACAGAGGACATACTTCCCTTCCTACTGGTGGCATAGCTTGATTTTGTAGGCAGCTGCTTTTTTT
>VZTL01063073.1:0-15502 GCA_013400535.1 Scopus umbretta
GGTCACACCACAAGTCAGACATAAATAAGAAGAGATATACACACTTCAGAACTCCCCTTTTGGTCAATCCAAGATCACTTAAAAAAGGCAGACCTCCTAACATTATGTACAAAAATATAAAATGTAAATAAGAACTACAGACAAATTCTCCTTTAAAGTACTTTTAAGAAAGCAGGGCCTTGAAGTTTTGGTGCTGGGGGGCGGTCTGTTAGGGAAGGAGGGGATGCCTTTCCCCACTAATGGCTGACTCATTGGTTGAGTGGCAGCACCACGCCAGAGGGGGGAGGGGGGCCAGGGCTGGGGTTCAATCTACTTGCTGCAGTGACCATGGTGGAGGGGGAAGGAAGGGGTTTGGGGAGGGTCCCCAGGGTGAAGAGGATTCCTTTTAGTTGAGAATCATCCTTTCATTCTTTTCTTTGACCACCTTTCTGTGTAGCTGTGTCAAATGGTCTTTTAGTTTAGTAAACTTGGAAAGAAAGATTGGATTATTTAACAAATCTGGGATTGTTACTGGACAATTCTATAAGAACAGAAATATGAATCCTTTCTGTTGTCATTTAAGATAGTGCCTGCCTAAAGTGTGGAGAAAGCAGGTTAGCATGGCAGACAAACTATCTTACAATTGTCCATTGCAGAAGCTTTTAGCATGTTCTCCTGAAGCAAATGAGCTACTCACTGGTGGAGGTAGGATGACAGTACCACGCAATTGGAAGTGTGTTAGCAGTTTTCTGGTAAAAATAAAATGTGGCAAAATACATCTGTCCTGTGTGATTGTTCTGCTGGAAGTCAAATATGTCAAATTAGAGAGGTAGAAGAAGATACAGCTTTGAACAGTACCAAGGTATTTTGGCTTTTTCTCATATGTTCTCCAAAGAAGCATGGAAACAACAACAGGAAAAAAACTGTTAAATTCTCTCATGCTTAGCAGGGGGACATAAATGCTGATACTATAGCCCACATGTTTGAGAATGATCTCTATTTTTTGTCTCATACCAAGGATGGCACTGGGTATTTGTGATTATTTGTTTAAAGACCAGAATCTAAGTCTGTGCAAAATCATCCTTCCTAGTTTATTTTTCCATTCATTTCTTTGTAATAGACAGCATCTAAGCAGATTCCAAAGGAATGGGAATTTTACATTTTATAATGTAAAAATTAAATATATATATATATATATATATAAAAACCCAACATGAGAGACACAATACCTCAATACTGATCTGGCCATATATGGAGTTAGGTATTATATTATATTTCCAGGTGCCTGCATAAAAAGTGGTAATATATAATTATTCAATTTTTTTAAGGTGTTATTAGAGATGTTACATCATCTAAAATATGAAGTAGAAAAGTCTTAAATTTATGACTGCAGACAGAGCATAAAACTTTGGTACTGCTCTGCAGTAAGGTTTCTATCTGATGAAAATGTGACTAGTGTTTCTGTTTTTGTTGCACACACTATTGAATCTGATCTTCATTAAGACATTTATTTATATTAAAATATTAATTTACACATTTTCCAATGCTTTTTTAAAAGTCTGTTTGTATTTCTTATGAAAATACAATTTCTAAATGAATACTCAACCTTTGAATTTCTTTTAGTTATGCTATACAATATCAGTGTTCCCAATTCTCCTTTCATGAGCATAACTAGCCTCTGAACAGATAACTAGTGAAAACGTTGCTTACTCCATCCTCTCAAAAAGACATAAAAAGTTCTATTTGGTTTTCCGAGTCTATGCCAGTTGTCTGAGACACCTTCTCACTCCTGATATTTATCCTGTCAACAGTTGCAATTACATCAATAAATAATAGGCATTTATGGTTTAAGTATCTCATCTCAAACCATTGCATGTTATATAAGGCTTGCAAGTCAGACTGTTTCCATTTCACACTGCATATCTGAAGTTCAAACTCAAGTCCTAGCCAGTTTTAAATGCATCAAATCCATCTCTGGCTTCACAGGATGTTATAAATTGCATCTCTCTCCACCTGTCTGCCCTCCCAATGTTTCAAACAAATTCACCATTAGAATTTCACTGAAGTTGAATAAAACTTTAATGTTTTTTATCATATATAAGAAGTCTAATCATAACACACTAGCAGTTGTCCTTTTCTGGCTTAATCTATTGCCTATGACCACGGTACTGTATTCCGTAAGGAAATTTGCACATTTGCCACTGGCTCCCTGTTGTTCCTCTTTTGTGGTGATGAACTACATAAAACTGCCTTATCAGAAGATGGGGGGAAAAAAAATTGCATCTGAATATCTATGAGATTTTAATTTTTTATGAATAAAGTTGTACTTAATGTAAGCTTATATATCTTTTTATTGTGTGATGAACATCTGATTTCAGATTTTTAAATCTTAAATAGAATGAGGACAATGAATTCTCATATTGAGGGCATAAACTCAACTAACTGTAGAATCATAGAATTAAGGTTGGAAAATACCTCTGAGATCATCTAGCCCAACCATCAACCCAAAACACCATGTTACTAAACCATGTCCTGGAGTGTCACATCCACAACTATGATTAAGAACAAGAAAATTCTCCTAGTAACCCTTCTCTGTTGATTTACAAGGCACATAATTTAAGTGAGTTTTGTTTTCCTTCACAGTAACAACTTGTTTTGTTATCAAAGAGGCCTAAACCTGGTGGAAAGCTCTACGTATTTGCGGGAAGATACAGGCTCCTGAAATAATTTATCTTGCAGAGAAAAAGGAAAAAAAAATGGAGGATGTTAGAATGAAACAAGAAAATCAGGTGGTCATACTGCAACATGATAAATGTCTTGGGATGGAAGCTGATTTTAAAAACAGGTTTTCCTGACCTATCACAGGTTTGGAATTTCAACATCTTAAAAATTGAATCATTTCAGTGTGAAATTGTACTACTACTTTTGGGAAAAAAATAAAATAAACCCTATCTATATATTAGAAAAGACCAACAAAATTTTTGTTTGAGGAATTTTGAGATGATATTCTATATGCCTTTATTGCTGAAATGAATTCTGGAAACATGGCTCATGGTCCTTATTTTCCAAAATGGGTAACAGTGGTTTGCTCCTGTAGGGAATACGAGCTGGGAGCCAAGATCAAGCTTGTGAGAGCAAGGCAAAAAAAGTCATCAACCTCCCTAGCAAAAGGTACAGTCCCACATTATGCAAGCAGGAAGAGCTGAGCAGGTCTAAGGTCAAAGCAAGAAGACAAGTCAGCAAGGCAAGGTCAGGATCATCAAAGTACAAAGCCAGGAACAGGCATACCTGCAGTGTAGTTCAAGCCAGGACCAAGACCCAGGGTCCAAATCTCAACACAGCTCATGAATCAAGGAACAGAAGCCCCAGGAAGGCTGGTCTTCACAGTTTGTTGTTTTAGAGGACACTGACATAAGTTTGCTAAGATGCACTGTAACAGGACTGATCTTGTGCTCCAACTCAGCCCTGATATAGTGCAGCTCGTGTACCCAGGCACCTGATAGTCATTCACCACATCTCATTTAGCCTCACAATTTTCAATCCTAAAATAAATAAGTTTACAGTTTGGAGGAGGTCAAATAGTAAGTACTATCAAAAGAAATCCTTAAGAAATGGCCAAAAAAGAAAAGGACCAAGGAAGACCGTAACAAAAGGAGCAGAATTGTGGGTAGCAAAAGGGAAGATAAGGATGGCTTAAAATAAGGTCCTTAGAAAATTAGATTGTATAAATTGAAGGTGGAATTATTCTACATAAAGTGGAATATGGAACTACTGTCAAACAGGGACATGCATAGCCCCATGTCCATACATGTTCTACATTTGTTTGTGATATACACTTGTGAGCTGTGATATACAAATACAAGTGTGGCACATAGACAAAGGGAACAACATCTCCGTATATGTCAAAGGATGGTAACAGGAAGGTGGTGGTTAATGAGGATATACTGGATAGTGTATCACCTGAGCACGACATAAATTGTATGGAATAAAAGGTGGAAATAGTTCTGGTTCTGGCCAGGATAGACTTAATTTTCTCTATAGCAGCCTGTATGGTATTGTGGTTTGGATCTGTGACTAAAACAGTGTTGGTAACAAACCAGTGTTTTAGTAATTGCTGAACATGTTAACATTGCCTCTAGGCCTTCTTTTTCTGCACTCCGCTCCTCCCAGCAAGTGGGCTGGGGATGTACAAGCAGTTAGGAGGAGACACAAACAGGACAAGAGGATATTCCATACCATATGATGCTGTGATTAGCAATAAAAGTTCAGGGAAAGGAGGAGGAATTGGGAAAGTTTATGGTTATGGCATTTGTCTATCCAAGTAACTGATATGCATGATTAAGGCCTGCTTCCCTGGAAATGCCTAAACATCTGCCTGCAGATGGGAAGTAGTGATTAAACTCCTTATTTTGCTTTGCTTGCACATGCTGCTTTGCTTAACTTGTTAAATTATCTTTATCCTGACCCACAGGCTCTTGCCCTTGCAATTCTCTTCCCCATCATATTTGGAGTGGGGGGGGGGAGCGTTGAGGGGCTGCTGGGAGAGGGGAGAGAGCAGCTGGGTTGGGGTTTAGCTGCTGGCCAGGGTCAACCCACCACAGCACTAGAAATAACCTTAGACACCAGATGGCTGATAGGCCTGTGGCAGCGCAGTTTTAAATTTCTGATACCCCTGCATTTAATGAAAGAGATTAATAGACTGTTTACCACAGTTACAAAGTACAGCACACAATGTTTGCATGCATACTATTCATCATGTCAACCATTCTACCTTAATGTTGAAAGTATTACAGGATAAAGTAATTTCCTGCCTTTGAATGCTAGTGAATGTGAAAAACATTTTTTTTCCCCCGTATGGATCTTGCTTAATATAGGTATGCTGATCACATGCTTCTTTCAAAAACTAGTGTGCAAAATTATAACACAAGTCTCCATTTTATTGATGTACTTAAATTAAGCATTAGCATAAAACAAAATACTCCAAAATTCCATAAACAACTGTAGTTTATCATCCCCAATTAAAATTCACATGCCATAAACAAATTAGTTTACGTGCACACAAAAAAGTTACATTTTGTAACTGTGTTAGTACAATTAAGTCTTTATCAACCACAGTAGCCCAATCTCATGTAGTTAAGAATGGAGGTCTCATTCTTTCCTCGTCATGAGTAAATCCTTTCTCTCCAAGTAGACCCTCTATATCTTCTATTGTGCACCAGATTTTTAACACATAATTTCCTTTTCTAATTTATCTACTCATCAGCACAGTATTTTGTAAATCTTGGTTAAGCTCTTCACAATGATATCAGCTTCACCTGACAAGTCCTAACACTTTAGATTCTAAGATGATATGAAAAATAAATTATGTTTTAAATATGTATTAGCACACCATAAACCGAACTTTGAAGTGTTTAATGGTAGTAGAAGCCAAGGAGAAGACAGTTTATTCCATTTGAATAAATTTTTTGCACAGCTTTTCAATCTTTTCAAATTATCTGTATTTTATGAGGCACTCACTAGATTGACCTGCTTTGCAGATATGAAAAACATAAAATCTTTCTGTTTAAAGATTAGTCATTTGTCTTTAGAAATCTTCCCATACCCAAACTTCCTTTTGGACACAAGATATTAATTCCTAGATCCTCCCTGCTACATCTTCCTAGTACAGTTATACCTGTTTCTAGAAACTTAAGACCTGCTCAGGACATATCTGTGACACCAAAGCCAACTGGCATGGATTGACTCATATCTCCACTACCTGCTAGGATGTGTTTCTGGACTGTTCTAATTTGCTAACTATGCTTGGAAATTGTTTTTGAGAGTCTTATTCAGCACAAACAAGAACAGTGCTAGGGAGTTTATTAACTATTAAACCATACCAACTTGACCACGAGCGCTCAGGGACAGTCCTTTGTAATCTTTAATTTATTAATGTAAATATGATTTAATATATTTTAAAACAATTTTTTGCTTACTGTAATGTCTCTCATCTGCTTCTTTAGTTAAGCCTTCTCTGCCTTCTCACCTGTCTTTTCTGCTTCTGTCTAGATCTTAGCCCCATTAAATCCAAACAGCATGTCATGGATCAAAAAAGTCAGATTACCAGAATTAACTCAAACCATTCAATCACTCAAATTTATTAGCATCCTTCCTTGCCCTTAATTAAGATTTAGCATCAATATCTAAAATTATGTTGATTGCATTTCAAGCCATTTCAAGCTTTCTCTACCAGATATTTCATGCTTCTTTGCATAGCTAAGGGTCACTTGAAACTTCTTTAATTAGTCTGCTGAAACTATCAGCACATTGATTCAATGCAGTGACTTTGAACAGGTAAAATACTTGAGCTTGGCGACTCTTTATCCTAGCATTCAGCTTGCTCAATCAGTATTTCTCCTTAAAAATCTAAAAGTAGTTAACTTCTTTTATCTGCATTATCAATTACACAAATAATAAAACCTTTGTCTTTATGTAACACTTTTTTTTTTTTAAATAACTATTTGCATAAACATCTGGTGATTCATATCTAATATTTCTAGTCCCAAGTCTTTTTCCTTTCCTCCCTCCTTGATAAAATATTTAGGTTTTTACAGTATAAAAATAAATGAAATCAGAAAGTGTGAAAAATTACTTGAGAACTAGAGTAATAAGATAATTCTAAACAATTAGCTAATATATTGATTTAGTGGAATTTAAGAAAGGAGAAGAAGCACTGCTTAATAATTTAAGACCCAAGATTTTAATATCTACTTAGGAAAAAAAAAAATTGAAGAAATACAATAGATCACTCACAAAAACTACACTAGAACTTTATATGGAGTGTTTTATATAAAGGCATGTAAATTATGGACAAAAGCAATACCTCATCCTTCATGGTTAAGAATTCAAACCATAAGGACTGTCCAAAAACTACACAAAATGTAAGGAAAGTGTCAACATAGTGAACAAAGGGCAATTTCCCAATTTATGAAGCAAGGTTTAGGGTCAGTAACATGAACAAGTGACTTTTGAAGAGAAACCTACATACCTGAAAGAGTTTCATTCTGCCATTTTAAAAACAAAACAACAAAAACATCACAGTAATTCTAAATGTATGACCATTTGGTGAAGCTTTAAATTTGTTATATTTCCAAACTCCACAGTTATTTTTGAGATGTTCCATGGTAGAGATTCATTCTTCCTTCCACATACTGCTCCCAAGTGGTGGGGGAGATGAGATATGAGAAAGGAAAAATACAGAAACAGCCAAGACTAGTAGAAAAGATTATGCACTAAGTGAAATAATGGAAACCATAAAGAATAAGATTTTTTGGATATTGGATAGGGGTCAAGAAGACCATGGAAGATATGTTTTGAGCTAGCAGTCTGCAACATTTCCAGGATATGTGCTGAAATTTTGGCAGCTGAAGTGGGAGGAAGCTGTGAATACATGGCAAGGTAAACAAGAGCTGAAAATGGAAGCCTTGAAATCCAAACAAACCATTTTGACACATTTGCCAGCTGGAGCATCAAGCTGACAATTAAAAATCACTGACTTAACATAGTCAGACACAATAGAAACACAAATATTGGCAGAAAACAATGTGAGAAAGAATATGCCACACATCAAGGTGCATTACAAACTGTTAATGAGAAAATAGAATTCAGGAAACAACTGGGAAAAAAATCCAAAGAGGAAATGCAATAAAATAAATTAGTGTGAAGTGCTTCACAAGCTTGGGAGCCAACAAGACATTCTGGACACCCAAGAACACACTTGACCCAAAGGTTTCTATTACCTCTAGTTTATATTATCTTTACTTCTCAAAAATAACACATATGACACATCAAATGTATACTGAAGCCATCATTTTCTGCAAAGATTACTCTTTTTACACTCTACTTGCCTGCTGCCAGCAGTTTGGCAAAGCTCTTTAGTCCTTTCACTAGTTAATTATCAGCAGGATTCACTCTACAAGCCCACCTGCCTAAAACTCCGAACTGAATGAACACTTAACCTGTAGTTCACCAGCACTGTTCAACTGTTTACTGTTACAAGGATCATGTTGTCTTTAAGTTCTCTTTAGGTCCATGACTATGCCACTTCAGACTTGAAACATATGAGAAGTCACAAATTTTGGTTGGTTCCATTCTTTAATACAGGCCAGAACTCTATGACAGTCTGTAACAGATGCACCAAATGCTTCAGATATCCTACCTGGTATTCTATCCAAAGAAGCAATTACCCTAGACAGTAAGACACAGCAGTTCTGAAAGAGCTTAAAGATAAAAATTTCCAAGAGAGTGTATTTTCCTGTTCATAAAAGCATCAGCAAATGACAATAAGATAACAGGCAGACAAAAAATATCCTAAACCATAAATCTAATCATTGTTAATAACTGTTCTTTCTAACACAAAATTTTTAAGCAATGGTAGGTTAGCACAAAGCAACAGATGGATGTGACAAAAGGCAAAGATCCAAAGCTTAGTAACTGAAGTCCGTGGCCTGAAGAAGAAGGATGTTAGGCTTAGGAAACAGTCACACTAATACCTGACAGCCATTTATTATAATGAACTTGTGCATTACTGATTACTGACTATTTGGTTCAATGTTACTAGAAGAAACAATTAGAAAGGATGAGAATATTTTATAGTTTTTAATGAAAACATATTATCAGCCCTCATTTCAGCAAAAGTGTGTTCTGGATAAGCCTCTAACTAACCAACTGGCAGCCTAAAACATTAAATGACTTTAAGCATCTATCCTTCTCCATTACTATTTTGTCATGTGAAAACATAAGAAATTCAGTGTGCCCTTTTCAATCAATATCTGCACTCCAGCATGCTAAAAGTTGTATTCAGACAGATATACAAGCAAACAATTCCTAATAACTTAAACTATGGTGCTTAACAGAGAAGTTAGCCACCACCCAACTAACTCAGAATAAACATGCTCATAAAGTTTATGTTAGCTCCAAAAGAGGAACTTTACATGGAGCCTTGACTTCTTTACAAACAAAACAAAAGAAACTGTAACAATTTAAGTTCAGGACAGAAAATAAAAGGCCAGTACAATTAGTGCACCACTAAATTCTGTAGCCTTGCTTGCAGAGGTTTAGCTGCCTGCACTCTAGGCCAGCTCTGATGTAGTGCAGCTGTGTAACTTTGAATCCAGCTGCTGTGAAGAGAACTAGTTGCAAGAAAAAGCTGTGGGAAGCATGGTTAGGGCCTCCTTGCTTTGACTCAGGAGCTGCAGAGAAGCTCAGGTGCTTTGCCTTGGTCCTTGCCTGAGCAACAGCACAGGTACGCCTGTGCTTGGGCTTGCACTTTGCTGAGCCTGGCCTTGCCTTGTTGACTTGACATCCTGGTTTGACCAGATTTCCTCATCACCACAGACTTGTCTGACAAACACCAGACTCTTGGCTGACCATGGTTACCATCACCAAACCTGCTTTGCTCTCCTTGTTCAGTCACCACCGGACTGTGCCCTTGTCGGTGATGTCTCTGCACTGCCAGACTTGCCATCACTTTGTGGGCTTCATTTCCCTTGCAGGAAGCCACCCATCATTGCCTCCAAAAGTGACAGATCCTGTCTTTGATAAGAGACAGGACTAGCCAATTTTCATGGATGGTAAGTACATAAATATTTCCTGCAATCCACCTCCTGTTTCCTTAGAAAGCCAAAAAATGCAAAACTCTTAACTACAAATTAACCACATATGCCTACATAGTATCTACTGTCTCCCTCCAGCCTGAATCTTTTGGTCTTGAGTCCAAGGAACAATACAGATTAAAGCTCCCCTAGTAAAAGGATGTCCTTTAATGTAATGTGTGCTCTCCATTCACAGTTAAAAATCCATAATTTACAGTCAGAATTGAACATGTAAATAGGAAATAGTCCAATTAAATTCTGAGAATCTAATCTAGACGAAACCTCAAAACCAATTTTTAACAGTCATCTTCTACGTCGAAAGCTCATAAGACTTCCATTAGGGTGAAGTTGCATGTCTAAATTATTCCATATTGTACTCTTATCAAATGTAGTGTGTTAGTGAGAAAACTGGAGCTAAAATTCCAGTACCATATATGTAATTCTCAGCTTTGTTTTTCTTTAAAGTTAAGTAAGCAAGAAGACAGTCCTGGTTACACTCCACACATTGCTGAAGTCAAAATCCGTAGCATTAGCTGGACAAACCTGAATCCAAACCAAACCAACATTTGGCTGGTAAGGACTTCAGTACTTGAACTTCAAGACCTTGTTTCCTTTCCAGTGCTTCCAAATTGTGGAGACATCTGCTGTCAATGAATTTGATTGCCTCAGCTGTCCAAGCACCCATCATGGTTAACATCACTCCCTATATGCTGATTACAACTGTGATTAGCCTCAGGATTACATCCTCTTTCATAAATTATCTGCCCATTCTTGTCTATAATTCTCTACCTGATTTAATTACTATTATACTAAGAGGTATTATAAATTATTATAAAATATCAAGGATTGGAGCTATTGAGAGAGCTATCCTATCTCTGTACCTACTTCAGAAATCTGCAAGAAAAATTTTGATCATTTTGCACTATTGTATTTATCATTATACCCACATTATTTTTCCTCCTAGTTTTTAACAAATAGAAACTTACTTAAATCTCTGTGTAAGAAGTGTCAGAATCCATTCCAAATGTTATGACCAGAAACCATTTTTAAAAGTCCAAATCACATTTTTAAGTCTTCTTGAGTTTTTGGCTTTAACAGCTATCAGTTATAAGGAGATCCACAGTTTACTTAGGCATTGTGTAAAAGAAGTGTTTAATCAGACCGAAATTTTCTGCCTTTCATTTTCAGATATTCCCATATCCTTGGCTTTACCCATGACTTTGATGTGTTCAAAGAATTATTGTAAATTAATGAGATGTGATTTATCTTCACAGAATTCATATCATTACACTGCATTTCATGTTGTTAACCCAAATACCTCAGTGTTCTTTTTACTATTAATTTTATAATGATGTAAGAATGAAACTAGAAGCCTTGAGGAAGCTCTGGCTTGAGAACAAGGGCAGCAGAGGTCATTATGAATATACATTTCTTGCTCTCCCTCTTTGCTGTGGAACTCCGCTCATCATTTAGTCTCTAGAAATTTATCTTAACATTCAGTATGACAGTTTTCAGCTTTTCCTTTCATCCCATGACGGATGTAAATACATCCTCCTTGTATTTTTATGAAATATTTATATTAGTCTAATGGTTAGTAAGGGTTATCTAGATTTACAAGAATAAAACAAAAATTTTGATAAAATTCAAAAGTCTAAGAAATAATTGTGCAATCAATTGTGCAAAAAAGAATTGTATCAGAAATACCAAAATTCAGTATTTCATCTTTTTTTTTTTAACTCAGGCAAACAGAAAATTGCACTATTTCTTACTGTTAAAGCATATTAAAAATTTTGTAATTGTCCTATCATCCAGCTTCTCTGAAAATATTTTATTTCCCACAACATAATCTCCTGACCAGATTCATCTTATATGTAACAAAATCATAGGTTCCATCCAGTCAGGAGAGACAATTGTGTCATTCTCACATAAACAAATTCACTTACATATATACCTTCGCATATATATGTCTCTAACAAGAAGTCCCTACTTGTAATTCAAATAACTTCATCATTAACTGGAAGAGAAAATATATTACACATTTGCAGTAGTTCTCATGTTTAAAAAGAACTAGCTGTAACAAGAATTTCTGCATCCCTGGAAATTTATTTGTTGAGTTTCTCCTGCAAAAAAAGAAAAAATATTTTTAATTATTTCTATTCCAGAAAGCATATCAATATAATTCTTGCTGCTCATAATTTTTAATTTGTTTTACCTTTAATTTTTATGCTAATTTAATAGCAACATATCAATTTCATTCAGATTATGGCGTAATACAAAAATATATTTAGGTCCTTGGACTATAGTTTTTAAAACTTAGACCTATTGTTTAATTTAGTATTAATTGAGACATTTTTGTTTGTCTGTTTCTCAGAAGTGTCGCATTTCTTTCTCTTACTGTACCACTAGAGACATTGAGATTTTGAAGTACTTGTCCCTTGGTACATTCAGTGATAATCTTGATACCTAGCTGTGATAAGAAACCATCTGTTAATTACATCACACAAAATATTTTGAGTTAAGAAATAAAGTTTATTTTATTTGAAATATTTATTTTAAAATTAAGTATAAACTATCTAAACCAGATTATTCCAAAGGCATATCTGTTCTGAATTGTGGAGTGAGAAACACAACTAATGAGTGCAGTGAAATAGTATATATTTGAATAAATTTTGAAGCATTTTTTCCTCATAAGATTATGATTTTATAAAGGCATATAAAATACCTAGGAGAGAGGTATATTTGTATATACATGTGTGGACTAACTCAAAATAGCTATCAACATTTAGGATTAATTATATGAGAGGATACAAGATGTTTCTACTAGTAATATCTTTGTATTCCTTCATAACTAACTAAAAACAAAAATGAAGTGATTAAACATCTGCTCCCACAAAGTTTGAATATACAGTATACTGTGATACATAGTTAGACTGTATTCTCTAGATTCTCCAAAACAGTACTGGTTTTATAAAAGTATAAAATATCTGTCCACTATTTGTATATATGTACTTAAACTAGAACCACTTGCAGATGCATTGGGGAATGAGATTTTAAATTTTTCTAGATTTTTGTCCAACCTTTGGGCCAGATCTTCTTCAACCAGAGTCTAAATACCCAGCTGATGCTCCTGCTTGTTTGTGTCAATCAAGAAACTGACAGAAACAATAAACATTAATTTTAACTTCAGTGATATCACAGAAAAGCAATTACAGACCCTGACAGTTTTTGGCTTTCGACTTCTGGGGTTTCTGCCAAATATGTAATCCCAGGAAAGAGTGTAATTGCCCACAAAATGTACACATGCCAACTGTATTACCATTTGAAAAGTACATTCTTTGTTTACTTACTTCTTAGCTTAAAGTTAAGCTATAGATTATTGACATTTTATATCCTATCAGCTTAGTTCCCAGAATGTGATTACAGGTTTTTCTCATTTCTGTATATCTGAAACATACACCCCTGCGGCAAAAAAGGTGAGAACTTAGTAGAGAATATACACAAGAACATGGCCTTCTTTCTATAGAAATATCTAAAGATGTAAAAGAAGAGCTTACATTCAGTGAAACAACAAAGTGAGCCCAAGCTTCTCTAGATAATATGAAATACCTCTTCCTTTAATAGAGATTTTGACAATTTGCACCCTGAGTTTCAAAGAGCTTTTCTTACAGGACCTATTTTTAGCCTATGAACTGCAAGAATATGTTGTCCTAAAGGGAGTGATTTTTTCTCACATTTGCCTGGAAAGTCAGTTGTGACTAATTGAACTCACTTTTGTTCCTGTGTCTTCCAAATCTTCTCCTCCAGCTGCATCCTATATTGAGAACTGTAAATCCTCTCCCAATAGCACTAGCTTAGAGATAAGAAGTTGAACAGCATCACTAAGAAAAAAATAGCCCATTTTTAGATCATAAAGTGTTCCACAGACATGTACTTCTTTTTTAAAAGTCTTATTCTTCACAGATTTTACAAACATACCTAATCTGTGATTTATTTCCTGCTAGTTTGACTTAATCATATTAAAAAAGTCTCCCATGGTATCTGTAGGGTCAAAGGACTCAACAGAAGGGCTTGTTCTTCCCTCAGGCTGAAAGCATGGACTGTATCACTAGGTTTCTGGAAATTCTTAAGTTGAAGCACAAAACCAGGAGTACCCTGAGAGCTATGGCGGGTCATTTACTTCCATGATGTGCTACCCTGGATTCTGTTCACCTTTTGGAATAACTGTTGTTTATCTGGTTAAATACAGCAATGTACTCAGGATACTCCATTTGAGGACCTCAGTTTAACCAATAATACTTACAAACCATATAACCCAAAAGAAAAAAAAAATAATAATTTTGCCTTGATTCCTTCACAAGGAATAATGTTTCCACATCCTTTTCCTTACCTGTTTTCTTCAAATCTTTCCTACTTAGTTAGGAACATTTGTCTTGATGAGACATCATCATTTGTCAGACTTTATTGCCAAAATACACAGCAGAACTCCTTTTTTCCAAGATGAAGTTTCACAGTCTGTTTAGTCTTGTCTGTGTACAGGCTGCAACCAGGATGGGCAGCCCCACTTCCTCCACTTTTAGCCACATATCCTTAATACTTCCACTGGATACAGCAATAGTAAGACTGATGGCTGAACTGGGCAAATTGGCTCCTCCTGCTGATGGAAAAAGCATCTCTTTTTTTGTCCCCCTCCCCCTTCCCCTTCATGTGATTTACCCTGCAACAACAAGCTTTTAAAATTTGACAGGAGGGAAAAGATGGAAATGTTTCCCTTTAGGAGAAAAAGTTACTTCCAGCTCATTTCTCACCAATGAAAGTAAAAATACATAAAAGTATCTCCATCCATCTGAGATAAAGCAATTACTTTACCTGAAAGTATTTTCCTATTACTGTAAACCATATCTAAATATTAACTATTGACTTGACATCACAGTTTGGGTGCTCATTCTCAACATTTATCCAAATTAATAGATCAAGCCATATGCTTCAGATTAAATAGCTAGATGGACAAAAAGAAATAGCAATTCTGAAGAGAGGAAAAGTGAACCTGTAGACGCAGATGACTCTGTAAGTCTCAGACCCCACTCCTTCTACATCTCCTAATGATAAGACATAAACAACCAGGGTATTTTCCCTGCCCTTCCATCTTGTTCTTGAGTGCTGCTTCTTCACATCTGGTGAGTCTCCAACATGAAATGTAATGATCTTTCTGCTTCTTTCTAACAGAAATCTTCCCACCTCCCTGTTTGCCTCTTGTCCCCCTTGGATATGTGTCCTGTATTACCAGTTCTTACACTGTAAACTTTGCAAAAAATTAATATTTAGTACACCCTAAGAACTTCTGTTTGGGTTATTTCCTATCTGTCATTTTTTATATAGATGAAATTGCAACAAGCAAAACACTGTATCATTGGAAAATTTACACACAAAGCAAGTAGAGTGGATTGCATTGACAAACATGATTTTAGGTAAATAAAAAAAAAAAGTACAGGAACTATGTCTTCAGTTTTGAACTAAGGAGTCGGAGTAAATGTTGGTTTTGCATTGGTATATGCCATTGGTAAGACATACTTCATGGCAATAATTTAAGTAGTTTTATTGAATCAAATGTGTTATCTATTTCTAAAATTGTGATCAATTGTTTCTGCCTAAAGAAGAGGTTCTTTTTTGCTATAGTATATAACACAAAAAGTGCTTATATGTATATACTAATTTGTTTTACTCTGAACTCTGGTGCAAAATTACTCCAATCGGATTGCCTCCACAGTTTGATCCTGTTAACAATGGATTTTTGACTTGTAAAGAAAAAGATCTTCAGGTTCAGCAGCAATAGTGGTATTTGTAAAAAAAAAAAAAAAAAAAAAAAAAAAAGGATAAATCTTTGACAATATTAT
>VZTL01063077.1:10004-46830 GCA_013400535.1 Scopus umbretta
TTTTTTTTTTTTTTGCTGTTATTGGCTGCTTTCACTGCTAGGGCTCAAGTCCTGTCAGCAGAAGCTTTGCAGCGGATGCACAGGGAACCTGCCTAACGTGTTACAAACTGACATAATTCCAGCAGTAGCCAGTGGTCTCACATAATGCAGTTATTTTTTCCAGGACTGTTTTCTTCTTCCAGCTGAGTTCCCAAAAGGCAGCAATGCTTTAATGGACCCACACAGTGAAAAAATGAGCAACAGCAGCATCCAAAAGGCTTTTGTTCATTATTGCATCCAGCCCTTCTGGAGTGCTCAGACAAACTGGAGGGCGAGCTTGGCTAACATTTCCTGACTGAAGTACTGAAAGCGCCTGACTCAAAGATTTCACATGTCAGAGCTACCCTGCTTTCCACTACAATACGGAAAACCTAATTTGAATTGAGCATGTCAAAGTATGTGAGGTCTCTCAGAGAGCTGCCTCCTTCTTCTCCCCCCTTCCTTTGCCTGAGGACACCTCAAGCACCTGGTCACCTCCAAAGACGAGATGACATGTCTCCAGACTACCACACACACAAGGGCTTTTGTAAAGCCTGAGGAAAATTTGGACTAGTGGTACAGCAAAATGCAGATTTGCTAGAATAACAGAGGAGATAATCCAGGGGTCAGAACTGGTTTTTTTGAAGCAACCTACAAGGATCTTCATTTTCAGTGGGATCTAAGCTTCTGCCTCTGGATAACTCTGCCAAGAGGTTTCCAAATCCATGTTGACCGATGTTAAAGTGAGCAATTTCCACCACCTATAGAACTCTGGCTTATAGCATAGCCAGCAGCTCAGAACAAAGCCTTGTCCATGCTAGATACAAGAGGCAACCTGAGGCACAGCCAAGGTGAGAGCTTGCTTGATCCACACAAAGTCTCACCAAATGCAAAGCCAGTAACAGAGATGCCAAAGGTTCACGCTGGCACAGCTATGCTGAAAGGCCGCCCATTCCATGGCTCTTTCCTTCTTGCCATAAAAACAATGCTGAAAAAATCCCTTAATTCCTCTGAGGCTCCGTACATGCAGTTACCTACACACCATGCATACAATCTCTCTCCCCTGCTGTCCCTTCTGCCTCCCCCAGCTATGGCACAAAGTTCCAGATGAGCAGTTTCAATTACTTGAACAATGATCTTGGAAGTAAAATATTTCCTTCCTTGCCACAAATCTTTATAAGTAGCGAAATAAACACCACAATGTGCCTTCTTCCAACAGCTGGAAAATTATGGTCTGACTGAAATGACATCATTCTGTTTTCCTATGGAATTTCTGTGCTGTGAGATTTCAGGGAGAAACTGTGTGGTGGCTTGAGGTGAGGTGGGAGACAGCATTGTGGTGAAGTGGGCAACCAAAAAAAGGTGAAACTGTCTTAAATAGGCCTTACTGCAAAATAAAAATTTACACAAAAAGCTGAAAGATTCCTTAAAAACAGATCAGACAGGCTGTTCTTTGGCTTATAGCCATTCCTCAATTCCAGTCTTCAACAGTCCTGTCCTAGGTCTAACGTACAATATTATGTTTCTCAACATCTTGTATTGTTCTTCCCCTCTGTCTTATTACATCACTGAAAAAAGATAGGGAAGATATACCCCAGTGAGGAAATACCTCTGTCAAAGCAACACTGCAATTCTAGCAGCTTTTCAAAGAAGACGGCACTAAATCTACACCCTTAATTAACATGCTCGGTGGTGGATGTCATCAGAAGGTGTGTGACCACACTGGCTATACTGCAATCCCTTTTCTTACACAAAGGTCATGTGGAAAAGAAAGGTTTGGTCCTAGCAAATTAGAGTCAGGCCCCAAAACGTGACTCTGGACCAAAAAAGACAGCCTGCAAAATGTTTGATGGTAACAGAGTCAAGAACTGAATTTGGCCAGTTGGTGAGAAGAGACACAACTGCCAAACTCTATCAAGAACTCACCAGTTCAGTTTTTCATTGTCATGGTGTTGAGAGCTGTAAGCTTCGGCTAATTTCTATGCTCAGCTTTGGTCAACATTGTGCAAAGAAAAAAAAAATTAAACTAAATTACACTTTTTTTTCCTGATTTGCTTTTCAATTCCTTACCATGCCAGGGCCTCATGCACATTAAGATAGCCAGAGCTACCTGATTTTCACTCCCTGGTCCAACAGGCCCCAGTATCATTAAAGGTTGGGTCACCTTCACTGAAAGTTTCTCAAGCACAATTCTCAGTAGTACTCAGTGCAATTCAGTAGTACAATTTGGCACTCCATAGATGGATTTAAACAAAACAAAAAAACCCCAACAAACAAAAAAAGCAACAACAAAAAAATCACTGAAACCAAAAAGAAATTATGAATTGTCCTTGGTGATCACTGTTTCACTATAAACTACCTACTTACCCCACATCATAGTTGTGGGAAACCATCAGCAGCTCTAGTGCTGACTTCAGGCAATAATCAGGCTAAACATGAAAATCAGAAATGAAAAAGAACATGCAAATGAGAGAAAGACAAAAGACATCTTTGCCAAAATTCCTCTTCTGTTGCAACGCCTATAAAAAGGCCTTGAAAAATTGTCTCAGTGCTCCAAAACCACCACAAATATCTCTTCAATAGCTCTGGTTTCTATACATTTTCTCTTACTTCTTTGCCCCGCCCCTCCCAATTTTTCCTGTTCTGCTCACTAATTGCATAAACAACCCAGGTTGGCATAACTAAAAAGTCAAGGTGCATGTTACAACTTCCCCCAAACCAGGGATAATGCTCACTCACCATGCAAAGTTTTTCTACGCTTTTTGTTACGCCAGTAAGTGAACGCCATGTATTCAAACCTAAATATCCACACTTTAACTTTTTTGTTAACTTTTCATGCTGCTGTTATTTATAAGCAATTCCACCAAATTATTAACTTTCAATCACTGTATTTAGTGGGGTCAAGAGGAAAGCACAATGAAGTTCTATCTTCAATACTTCGACAATGAAGAACAAAATCGATATATATAAACGGTGCCTATCGCTTTAATATATCCAGCCCTATATATAAACATAATTTTGTGTGATTTATGTCCCTAATTAGATTCCCATGGCAACATTCTTCAGCTAACAATGTGTATCGTAATCACCTTTTCTTCATACAAATTATTTCCTTAACTTTGCATGCATAACTTAGCAGGTTTTATTTTTAAAACTCATGTTAACAGTTTCTCTCTTGTTACCAGTAGGGGTGCTATGATAAGAAACTAATTTGCTGTAAAAATTACTCATTTGTCAAATAAGCATTAAAATAATTGTTCCCCTTTTGACTGTTACCCTGCTGTTTCCAGTCATTTTCAAAAACTAAATTATTTACTCATTTGAAAGTTCAGCTGTGCATATTTTAATTGATATTCCCTCATAGGACTCATATTGTTAATGACAATAATTAACCCGAAATGGCTGCTAAATAATTATGCTGAAAAGATATGAAGTATTTGTGCGGAAAGTAAAATCAGCATTTGAGAAACCATCAAAACATACAACTTTCCTATTTTATGGCAAAGCATAGTAATAGTTCATAATCAAATTAAGGATGAAAAGGAAAAATGTAGATTACATGCTTTGATGCAGAATACTTTATGTTTCCAATATAGTATGGTATTCTAGCTAACAATGAGTACTCAGTCATTTTAATAAATCCCTAGTATTGCTATTCCAGATAGTAATATAAAGTATTCTCATGAAGTCACTGCAGTTAGGAATGTGGTAAACTATCCATTAATAATATTTCTCTGCCATCTATCTATTGCATTTCATTCCAAGGAATCAGCCCCTTGTAATAATTTATAGCTTATGGAATTAATGCTGAAGGTTTTCTTCTGGCAAGTGTTGCTGATGTCAACGATGATAGCTAAAAGCTATTCAGACCCAGCTTCTTTCTCTGGACGCGTCGCGGGCCAGATGCATTACCGGCTTACTGTTCGCATAACCATTTATACTAGCACAAAAACAATAGCGTTTTTGATTTAGCTGCTTTGCTTGTCGATAGAGCGAGTTACGGGTGAAGCAAGCTCCACACGTGCTGCGAAACAGAGGGAGAGGATAGGTTTGTCTACACGGGAAACAATCTGGGTTAACTAAGGATGTGATTTTAATGTGGGTTTCTATATACAACTATATTAAGCCCATGTGGACTCACTCATTCAGCATTAAAATAGCTCTAATTCACTTTAATCTAATTCACTTCCAAAGACCACAGAGGGGTTTAAAGTTGTTTAATCTATTTGAACAGCTCATTTGAATCCACATGCCTGAGTGTCCCCACAGACACCCACACAGACAAACAAAAACCCAATAAGGCAGTAGAGAGGTTAAGAGTATGTTGGCAGAAAGTTTTGCTTCATGGCTTTTTGATAGAAAATTTGGGTTTCAACTACATAGTCTCTTTGAAGAAGGTGTTGACATCCAGTGCTCCTAAATTTCAGCTGGAAACTAAATTCCCTTTCTAAAAGGTTCCCTGAAATGCTGCTGCAGTGCTCCTTGGTCGAACGTCACATACCCCTGTAGTCTGCAGTCTGAGCAGTTGGCTCAGCACACTGCGGTCAGGGACAACCAGGGTGCCAGATAAACCCAGGTACATCAGACAACACATATTCTGGCTCCAAATCAGTTTTACTATTTTAGACCAAACCACTTTTGGCCTTTGATTCGTTATTGAAAAATCAAGATTTTGAGTGGGGAAATAACACTCCCCCATTGTCCCCTGCCCCAGATCAATCCTACCTGAAAAGGCTTTTTCCAATAGCCCATACCAAGAGAGCATCCCCAAATCAAAAGGTTAGGTGGTACTTGCAATCAAACCAAACACTTGCCATCTATTCGGAGAACATCCACTGTATCATCTGTGCGCTAACCTCTTCTAAGAATAAGGATGCATCTGAACCCACAGTTTAAGGATCACCAACTCCTGACATTTTGCTCTTGTTAGAGGAAAGGGTAGGCTTGAAAGAGCAACAGGGTCTCTGCTCACAGGCCTAGGTGGGTGTTGGCAACAGGCAGAGCTCTGCAGCTGATACACAGGGGGGAAGGTTGGCCATATTCCTGCTTCTGAAAAAGTGCTGGGTTTTGTAAAAGGAATCAATTTTCTACAGGTGTCAGTTTTTAAGACTTGAGAAGCAAGTAGATGGCCCACCTCACAGAAGTGTCATGGATTAACCATAGATGTGTTGCCAGCCCTCACAATTTTGAGTTTGTTCACTGTAAAGCCGCTCTTCTTAGAATCAAAGGAATATGTGAGACTTTTAAAGCAGGTGAATTTCTATTCTTTGCTGCAAAGTAAAGCAGAAAATTCTCAACTGAGTGAACTCCAGGGGTTTAAAAAAAAAAAAAAAAAGCACATTTTTAAAAAAGTCTGGTACTTTTGAAGAAGTAATTCCTAATTTTTGAATGCTTCCAATTAGTAAAATGCTTCATTACAGCAATCTAAATACCCCTGGTCAGAGTATGTTAATATGAATGCATCTTAAATTGCCTCCACAATTCTTGTACATTTTCACATGCACCTCTGGGGTTTTGTATGTGCAATCAGCAACATTCAGAACTCAAGCATGCCTCTGTGAAAGTTTGGCTCATTTAGAGTTACCTTCCACATCCGCTAAGTTACGTTTTGGATTTTGAAATTTAAGACAAATAGCCAACAGACAAAGAGCATATTTATGAAAATAAATTCTTTTAATTGCTCAACCTATTGCTGTCTGAAAAATAAGTGCAAGTTATTACTGGCACCAGATGACTCCCAGTTTTCACTGGCTAGCAAAGCCGCATCTGCAAGTTCAATGAGATCAGTAAACAGTGTAGGTTAAGTAACTGGTTACTAATATTTTCCTTGAGCTACAAAACTTTTAAACAAACAACAACAACTGTGATCACAGTAACCTTCCAGAGGTTAACAGCATGCAGGTGGTCAATTTGAATTAAATGCAAAACAGACGGCTGCGGCATTATAAACTGAAGATCTCAGTTAAGTTTGCTTCAGGAATTGGGTCTTCTTTCTCAAAAGCCTCAATGATACAACACATAAATGTCAAAATGACAAAAATAAGGAAGTATGTCATAGACTAAGCATTTTAATGCCTTTTCTGGCTCACTTTTGCAGGCTGAACTGTGTTTACCACATTTGATGGCATCAGTACTGAGAGTGGCTGTGTGAATGAGTTTTTAATAGCCCAAATAAATGGAGATGGCCCATCAACTAACTGAACTGCGCTGTAGGTTTGTATTTTAAACCGCTGGTAGGAAACATTCCACACTTCATTTATGATGCCACTTTGCTGACCTTGTGAGATAGCTCTCAGTATTGGTAATCAGATATTGAAAAGGAAACAGGTTCAAATCCAGCTAGTGATGGTATAAGTAGTGATCAAAAAGGATTACTCATATCCTTCCAGAGACCTTTTCTAAATCAAGTCTCTCAATCTACTTCTAAGCAGACAGGTGTACCTAATACCACTGGTGACCACCAAGACACCTATTTGGAAGGTCCCCCAAAATAAGCACAGGTTAAAGAGGAGAGAGAGGACTCTCTCACCCAAAAGAAATGCTTTCTCCAACATCATCGAGAGGTACTGGGTATCTGGGTACATCAGCACTGCTAGGGACTCCTCTTAGGAGTCTAAACAAAAGTTCCCAGGGTGGTTCCCAAATACGTTTAAACTGAGCACCTGTGAAATGTAACTAAGTTTGGCTCACAGCAGACATAGCCTAGCAGAAAAGTTGTTACTGGAACAGAAAAATCAAAACAGAGGAGAAACACTGAAAAGTCCTTCAACCCACACCAAGCTTTGGGTAGTCCAGTGCACAAAGCATTTGCTTTAAGAGCTTTTAGGAAAATGTTTTTCAAAGCCAAGCTCTCCCTTTTGGGATCTCCTGTTCACGCACCAGCCTATCCAAGCAACACAGTTCTGAGCACGCTAATGCCCAAAACCCACAGGCACACTGTAGCTGCCACGAGAGACGGACACAAGCAGAAAATGTCGGACCATGACTTGCCATGTATACGTACACCAGCCGGCACCTGGACTACATGGAAAAACACCAGCAGTTCTGAAACCTGACACCACTCAGAGATCCACATTCAAGTTGAGTGGCTGCCAGTAAATAAATACAAATCCGTTGTCAGGGTGTTTCGTAATGACTAGCTCCGTAAAGCTGGTAATACTTGCCCCCCAGCTTGTGCCTTATCCCTCCAGGTACAATTGCTTCTCGGGCTGCAATACCACCTCCCGCTATACCGTACCGCGTCCTAACCGAGGGCATGAGTCACAGGTGGCTCCAATGCCCTCATGTACAACAGCACAATGCCAGCGAGGTCAAGGCACGCGGCATCTAGACATCTTCCAGCAGCTACTTTAAACAAGTCAGTGGAAACAGTGAGGTTAGAGAGATCTTTTAAGCGTATCATCCCATTGGCATTGAGGTAAGATTCACATCCAGCGTATTAAAACACAAAGTTGTTCCTTTGTTGTGCTGCTTAAGACAGACACGTGTCCTCCGCAAACGTCCTACACCCTCACAGATGATCCCTCCTCCATGCTCCCCGCACAGGCAGGTATATGCTGGCACTGGATCAGAGCTGCACACATGCACGCCACCTAGATGTGTCTTCCTAGCTCGCCAAGCTGGGTGGCCAAATCTAAGCAGGGAACAGCTGAGCTCCAGCTGTAGCCTTTCCCTTACTGGTGGCACCAGTTGTTCTCTCTTCTTTCTGTTCAGCCAAAAGTTTTCAGAAAACTTACAGGAACTTCATTACCTCCATAAAATCTGGTTTAAATTGGCCAGTTCAGAAGTTATTAGGGAAAACAAACACTCTAACAAGCTTTTAACACTCTTGTGAGGTCTTCTACTTCAGCAAACACTTAGCCAATTGAGGGAACAATTAAACACTCTGAAAATTTTGAACTTCTTAAAATGCAGATTAACCTGTGCTGCAATGAATGCCCAGCATTATCCCTTTCTAAAAACACCTCTGTTCTCCTTGCCATCTATTTGCTCTGTGCGCCTCTAATTTTAGCTGGAAAAAACAGGGAACTGAGGTACTCCTCCAAAAATCAGCAGCACACCTACCACCAAGAAACTGAAAGAATAAGGTTTTGTGTCTCACCGAAAGCAATGGAGCCTTGATTCCTTAACAATACGATCATTCCATTACAAACAGCAACTTTGGCTTCAGCTCCAAGGCAAGAACATGTAGCAACGGACTGCATGACGGAAAGAAGTATTTTTCAGCCTCTTCAGCCTCGCCCTGCATTACCTGCGAGTGATACATTACAGAATTGAATGCCAGAAAAGTGCATTTTAGAATAAAAAGTATAGTGTTTCATAATTTGATTTAAATCAATTATACCATCTCTCACTGGAACACTCATGAGCTTCGGAAATAAAATATATAAATGAAACCAGCTGCTCTAGATACTCTTTCCTTGGGATGGATTTCACTTGAACTCAATCAGCTTTCTTCTGCAGCACATTATTGTCATGCAGCATCAGAGTGGAGAGCACACAGTGCTGTATGAGTTATTGCAAGGTAACCAGTTATGGTTAAAAACACGCAGAAGATTAAAACTCTTCCCTGCAATGGCTGGCTAAACCCTGAGGAATTAATTAATTCCTCCGGGGCTGACAGGGAAACTGAGGTAGTTATTGGCATCCCAGCAAAATCCATTAATTTACAGGTATTTACTACGTCGCATAATCTTTCCGATTTGTCTCAGTCTGGAGCTCCTCTGTGCCCAACAGCACGGAGGTCTGCAGTGTTTGGGATGAAGAATAATTACGACTGGAGAAGCACATGCAACCAAAGCTCCATGTTCTTTAATCTCCAAGTATAACGCATGTGTAGATTTTGGCATCACTCTGAAAATGATTGTTTGTAACTAAATACCGTATCTCAGTGCTTGGATACCACAATGACTGATCTTTTCATAAATCAGAATAAATATATAAGGCAAAATCCTGGCTCTGCTGAACTCAACGGGAGCACTGCCAGCCACTTTAAGGGAGCCAGAGTTTCAAGCGCAAGGTTTTCAGCAGCCCAAGCTGTCCCGTGCTTTGGTTGCAGTATTTTCAACGCCCTTTCCCATCAAGCCCTCTTTGCCCATCCAGCATCTGCAGTAGCATTGTGCTGAGATGCAACTGCATCTCCCAGCCAAAGTAAAGTAATACAAAAATATCCTCCATTAAAATAAGTTACAATTCCAGTTTCCGTTGGCAAAAGCAACCTCTATCTTTAATCGCTGTCAGGCTGCCCACAGCCTTCACTCATGATGGCACTGGCCTCTGTTAAGGCTGGTAAAAGGATTATTCATTTTCAAAGGGTGACAGATGAACTTAGGATGTTCCAGGTCAGAACAGAAGTTAGTGATATAATGACAGCCTTTCTTCTCCATTTCCCTGCTTTTGTCACTTTGAACCAAACCAAGTTTTCCTCACTTTTCCCTCCCCGCACTGGAAAACCATTCTTCCCCAACATCTTCAAAAAGGGTCAGAATAAATCAAAGCCAACTGCTCTCTCAGGCTCTCTCTGTTAAGCCACAACAGGGTTCTCTGAAGGCTTCTCTGCAATGGCTCATGCTTCTGCACCCTCTCTGACACACCTTCATACATCACCCGCACAGACGGGTGGCAAAACTGATAGCGCCTTCAGCTCTGCCGCACTCCTCCTCGTGCAAATCTGTTACCACCACGTGACGAAACAAAACTTTAGGGGTTATCCACATCCTCTGAATTCATGCATGTAGCTTCCCCTGGGCTCTTTCTGTACCCTTTGGGATGAGACAGACTCCTGCGCAGAGTGGAGGGGAGCGCTCCTGTTGGGATTCTGCTCTGAAGCATCCCCAGGAGTCCTCCTCCAACACTGTTAGGAAGGTGAATTGTCTGTTACCTTAAGCAAGGAAGTACTGCCAAGCAGCAGCAGCAGGCAGAGAAGGCAGAGGGCATTAAGTACCAGCACCACACTCTCTAGTATTGTTTCTGGGGTTCGTATTGTTTTACGGTTCATTCTGAAAACATGTAGAGACCAAAAAAAGGAAAGGAAAACTCCACCTCTCCCCCCCCCCTATTTTTTTCTCTTTCGTTAAAGAAACAATCATTTTCCGATACAGCTACTCATGTGGCTTCCCTTACCATATTATCCAAGTGGCTTACATTCCTCTGTAGACCTACACGTGTGAGTTCCCTTCAAAGTAAGCAAATACCTCATTTTACAGCTAGAGTACTCAAGACAAAGCAAGGCAAAGAATCTGCCTTCTTAAAGACATAATGGCATCTGTAGCTGAAAATAAGACTATTTTCACAGCTACTGAGTGCTTAACTTTCAGTGGCTCTAATAATTTAGAAGGCAAAAGTGGATACCATATGCAATAGTAGTGACTAAGGAGAGTCAAGTGAAATAATGACTTATTCGCTAACAGGCTAACAAATGCTGTTTGCATTAATACACTTAAAGACTTGTATTCTTAAGTAGTCAATACCAGAAATGTGTTTGTATAGGATTAACAATGTCAAATTAATATGTATGACAAGACTTCTATAACTTGACAATAAAACCTAAAATTAAGACATAAATTTAAAAGTTCTTGTGAACGAAGAGAGAAAAGGAGGAGGTAACAGAAAGACAGAATGAAAGAAAGGAAAAAGGAACTATCGGTCTCTTTACCAAGAGGCAAAACAAGTTAAAAGGTGATTCCTTTCCTTTGCCTGAAAAGATTGAGAAAATGCAGATCTATTGCTAGAATATTCAAAGTAATCACTAATAAACAAAATTATTTTGGACAAAACCAGATTATTACTATGAGTCCTAACTAAAGAACAAGAAATTTTGTAAAGACTTAAAAAAACATTGGAGGAATTGGAGGACAACTGTAAATAGGTGAAATCTTAACAATAGGCAGCTACTCACTTGTGAGCAGACTCATCGACGGGTTCACATTTTTTGGCACATTCACCTGATGTCCCATATGGCAGAGTGACCTCAGCACCCCTCATTTGTTTACTCAAAAAACTTACAAAGAGAGCTGATAGCAAAGCTGGTCAAGGAAGCAGGTGTTGCGGTATATTTTAAGTAACATTTTCTTCAATGAAAAATGGAAATGTGAGGTTGACCCCCAACGACAGCATCACAGAGAAGGGATGGGAAAGTTTTGGAGTTTGAAGGGTGACTACCCTGAGATGCGCATCTGACCTACTAACCCCTGTAAGGCGAGGCAGGGCTGAATTAAAGTGGAAGGAGGGTTCCGAGAACTGAGCTTCAGACTTTCGGAAACAAAGACACTAGTCAAATGTGCCCTGGAAACTACCTTAAATTTAACTGCATGGATCTACAAACTCTCTGTTGTTAAAACAACACTTTCAACAGCTGGGAACACTACCCTATCCAAACCATTTTTAAAAAAAAAAAAATAAATTTGGATAGATGTGGATCTCTCTCTCTCTAAAATCCCACCTTGTTCCAAATTTCAGCACCAGACATTTTGTGTTTCACAGTATCTAAGTTAAATATCCTACTGGCTTGACTGAGCTGTCTTTTAGAAGACACCATTATTTTCAGTGGTGGAGATGGTATTCAAGGACCACATGGTAGTAGGGTGGTGGCCACTGAAAATATTGTATATTCTTAGAAAACACCAGCAGAGGACTAGGGAATATGATCAAAAGCCAATGTGCAGAGAAATAACCACTACTAAAACCACCACATGGATTTCATGTCCCATCAGTTTCCTTAAGTCTAAAATGAGATGCTGAACTTCTATTTCTTCTAGTTTGGGGAATAATGGGAATTAGGCTTTCACCCATTTTGCCAAAAGACCTGCAACGCTGTTTATCTGACTGGAAAAGCAACCCCCCTCTCCCCCATAAGACAGAGCATTACAGAAATGAAATAAGATCAAGAGTATTTTCAGCATGCCTCTTAAAAACACCCTGCAGAAGTAACAGGTGATTAGCCAGATTAGCCATAAATCAAGTCATATTGATGGGACTGCTATCCTGACTTACCAAAGACAGGACTAAAGCTGATGCTTAAAGATGATTGGGACATATTGGAAAGGCCGTGAAAAAAAATAACACAGATTTAAGAATTCTGCATTCCTCCCTTCTCTCACTTTTTTTTTATTTTTTATTTTCTCTTCCCTTTCCGCAGCCTCCAAGATACAGAGAAGCAGATGCACTCCTCTGAACCCCACACTTCAATATTCACCAACCACCACGGAAAACTGTGCAAAGCATTTCTTGTGCCTTCAGGAAGCTGACGAAATTTGAAAAAAGAAAAAGCACACAACTTTATTGAGGTCGGCGCAAGCCCAGAGAGTTGCAAGTTGCATGTCGCTGTTAATCAAAGTGACTGTGCCAACATGATTAGAATACCCACAAAGCCAAGCCAATCAAGCAGCTAACTGAGGGAGACCACAGAGCAGATAGCAAATACCACTGGAGTTGTACATTGTCTCAAAAGATTATCACTGGAGTTGTTCAAACTCTGGTGACCAACAAGGGATTCCAGTGACTCATTGCTATTGTGTTTCTGCAGCTCAACATTATGTCCCATGCATATTCTGGAGCTCCATAGCACCACATGTGTATAACAATGTGCCGCATTTAATAAAATATCTTTGCGGTAAAAGAAGTACCAAAAATATTTGCACAATAGCAGACTGCCAACCGAGCACTGGACTACATTAGAACAACCCATTGGATGCCATTCCAAAACAGCATCTGCCATGGCCCCAGGAATTAGCTTTTAAAAAAAATAAAATAAAATAAAATAAGAGATTTTTCTGAAAGATCACAGCTTTTAACATACCAAGGAAACTTTCAAGAACAAATTAACATATGACTCACCTCCCTGAGGTCTATCCCATGGTTTCATTATCAGTCAAACGGAGTCCATTGACGCAAAAGCAGTTCAAAGTGGCCGCTCCATCCATGTGCCACGCTGAATACGCAGCAAGTCTTCATGTACATACAGCTTCATTAAAAAAGGAGGAAGGCAGGATAACGTTTAAAACGCAAACAGCCAGCCCCGTCCACACTGGAGTCAGAAAGGCAGTAAAAGCCCATACACGTTAATAAGGGCTAGGAAAGACGACGGTCACTTTTCAGATGCTCTTCAAACTTTCCCAAGAAAATTACGGCCTGCAGCTGGGGCACACCAATCAGCTGCATTGGCAAAGGTCACAGAAGGAAAGATCCCCTGCTAGTTCAATAGTGGCAGCTTCTTAAATAATCTCGAAACAACAAATAGCATGTGAATGCTTCTTCCCCTGCAGAATTCAGACAGGAAAATAGGGCGCGCATCTTAACTGCTGCTGTCCTCCTGAAAGTATTGCTTCAGAGCGGAGTATCTTCCTCAGATCAGAGGAACCAGGAGTGCTGAAATGAAAACAACGGGCTTAATTGACAACCTGGAAAGGAATCATGGAAGAGTCCCATGCTAGAGACACGGTTTGGGCTCCTGCCACAACTAAAGAGGCAAATATAACTTCTGACACTGACAAGTCCTGAGTGTAATATCAGATGAAGGTAAGAGATCACAAGGAAACCCTCTATACATCAATCATGTCATAGAAAGAAGGCACCATGCGCAGTAGGAATCTAGGCTGAGTTAAAGGTTAAAAAAAGGAATAATGAAATTTGGTTTTTCCTTGATAACTAAGAGGTCTGTATTTTCTAATTAAACAAGGTCCTGATAGAAAACTGCATGGGCAAACAGAGGGTACTCTAACATTAGATTTGGTCTGCTGAAGGGTGGATGAGCAGCAGGTGGGGGCCCTGCAGAGGAAGGACAAGTTTCTTGGGATGCTGGTTCTTCCCCTCTTTTCTCCTAGCTGACGGTGTACAGGAGCCTCTCCATGCGAGGTAGGGACTGCACTGAAAAGACTCATGCTCTTCTCTCCCCTATTTTCTTTTTCCTTTTCGGAGTCTTGCACTGGGCTAGCAAATGAGATATAAGGGGCTTTATGGACAAGATGCACAGCACAGAGGCACTAAGCCATGGCAGAACGCCGTCGTACACGTAGGCCTTCTCCTCAACAACCAGTCCTTTTTCTGCTTGCATGCCAAGCACCAACAGAAGACAGCGGTTTATGACTTCTACTCTCTTGTGGACGTCTAAGTCCCTGGTGTGGTAACTGCTTGCCATCACTGCACTATCAAAAAGCCTAAAATCTGGCACACATTTTATGGTGAGAATCCTGTTCTCCACGGTAGGTTTTGAAAAAAAACCTACATAGCTAAAAGGATGGATATAATAGAGTGGAACTTCACAGCCTCTTTGTGGTCCCCCACTTCAACAGAGACACACACCATCCTGCTCACAATGCTCCACAAAAGCATCCAAAATATAAAAAGCTTAAAGTGATCTTCTCAAACTTTAAAGCATCACTGGAGTTTACCATGAAAGGTGCAGTGTGCATACATATAGAACAGAAACCCTGCAACACACAAAGCTTTCTACAGATATTCAAGACACCCTTTCAACTTTTATGCACTTAAGCAAAACATCTCTGAAGCAATGTTAATCCTCTTGTTTACAGTTACACCCACGAAAGAAAAGGAATTCACAGCTCAAGATCAAACAGATACACTAAAGGAAGCTATTTAACATCACTAAGGATAGCACCCTATAATTACTGTATTGGAGAGGTTGGATCTTTCAACACAGGTTTCGCTTTAAGAAAAAAGAAATAGGGAACTTCATTTAGCTCTCATTTACCTCAACCTCATATCTAGTTTCAAGTTAAAACTAAACAATAACAGCAAGTACCAATTTAGCAACCATTGTTTCAGGAGCTCAGATCATCAGAAAGCTATATGAAAGACGCAACACAGCTAAATCAACATCAAAAATATAGAGCAACCAAATGCAGCTACATGCCCAAATATAAATATTTTTACCTTTGCACCTGCAAAGCACAACTGTTACCAAGGTCATGTTGAAAACTGGAGGAGAGTTCTTGAGGAGCTCAGTGCAAATATAACCCTTGAAGGTAAGACCCTGAACATTCTCCAGTCTGTGGCACAAGGTCTTATTAACCTCCACAGACTATTTTTTGGGGTGACATGGGTGCCTGCTTTTCTGCAGCTGCATTCACAGTACCATCAGGAGGTGGTTCTTCCAAGCAGCCTTAGCCCCGGGAGGTAAAACACCTTAGCTATATAAAGCAGATGTCCAGAAATGCAGACAATCCAAATTTGGGACCTTTTGTAACACTGACAGCATTTGAATAGAAGCTAGACTTGGTACTCCAGTTCTTGGTGGCAGCTCTAGGTTCAAAGTGAATGCCAGACTACTGTAAATCCTCTAAACTAATTAAAAAGGAGAAAACCTCTGACTCCTAACTTAGTTATCATTCCCACCAAAGTTTGCAGTTAATCAATTGCTTTACCAGAAGTCACCACAGAGCACAGAAGATGTGTATAAGTCTCATGAACTCCTTCAATATTAGCAGTCTAAACACAACTGTAGGATTCATGGTAATAGAAGATCTCTTCACATCTTGATAAACTCCATGAGGAACCAAAAAATAGAAGGAAGCCTGCTCCGATGAAAATCAATGGATTTTGCTAGCAACTTCACTAGAATAATCCCTGTTGCATTAAAATCCCAGTGATGCGACTCCTCTGTGCCCTTGAGAAACCCCATTCACTTTTAGCAGCTGAAGCAGTCAAGATCTACAACATAAAGCAATTGGCTTTTGAATGCAGGTTGCTTCATTTTAAAACATTACTGCTCTTTGATGTTTATCTGTTTAAGAGAGTTTATTGCAGCTAATTCACAGCAGGAGTGCCCTGTGGCATCCTCAAAAATTATATTAAAAATATAAAAGATAAGAAAGGAAAACATAATAATTATATAATCTAATTTTTATGGCTACACAACAAAAATTAAATCCTAATTTCGTAATGTATATGCATAGAACTATTTCTGACACATACCAAAAGCATGAAGCCATCGTACACAGGCCTTTTTATTGGAAAGTCTGACAAACTGAAACAGCAAGAGGCCCAATACCATATTAGTTAGGTTTCAACTTTATTTAGAAAATGAGCTGCAAGGATAAGCCAGAAACATATGGATGGAGGGTTGTTATCCGCAAACAGAGTGAATGTGCAAATGGCATTTTTTGATTTACTAGAAATAATACTACAACAACTGCTGCAGTCAATCCCCCGCACCACTTACATTAAATTCATTACTGACTAAAAACGGCACTTTTTTTGTAATTGCATGCTGTTCCATTGCCTTATGCCATCTGATGGATGTCAGCTGCAACTGCGTGCCCACGCCAAAAGTGCCATATGAGCTCTTACGGGATCCATTGAGCCACGGCAGTAACATACTTCACCCCAAGGGAAGTGTTCGGGAGAACTCCCTCTTAACATCTTGAGAAGCTAGTGGCATGGACTGCTCTGCTGCATGTCCTGATTTGCTGAAGGCGTTGCTGAAGGTGGCCATAATACCCCTGCAAATGTATTCAGAATCAAACCAAGCCATTAAGAGCTGAAAACTACGTTATGCCAAGCCCAAGGTAACGTTTACTTAATAAAACACAAACATCATTACCATGCTTTTATCTTTAACTGTACCTGTTGAAGGCAGAAACTTGGGGCTACTTTGTGAGTTTTTTCCTGAGTAACGAGTTTGGTCTAGCTTCAGCACAAAACAATTATGACCAAGTGATCTGTAATTCCAATTGCAAGCACCAAAGAAAAGGTTGCAGATGGCAAAACTCAGTAGAGAGCTACTGTAAAAATCAAATACTTCTCTGAACAGTGCCTTCCATAGTAGCGGCACACAGAAGAATCGGAGAGAGATACGTTATACCACCTAACACTGCAAGCAGAATCAAAATGTGTGGAATCACATTGCAAAGAAGCTATCACAAAGAAAAGCCTCAACTGACGGATATTCCACTGAGTCATTCCTCTCAAAACAACCCCTCACAAGAGTCCTTCTGAGATGCTTTCAGAAGTCCGTGGATTAGACTGAATTTTCTTAAAGCCTTAAAGTTCTTTCGGGGTTGATGCCTTCACAATGCACCCCCATCTCAGGCCACAGCCAGATGGCAGATATACATTCATGCTATTCCACAGGGCTGGAAAACCTAAAGATGAAGAGTTCTTCCACCAAAGGGAGGAGTTTTAAGACTATCTACCCTAGATGCTGTGGCTGGGGAAAAAGAGTAATTCCAAAGGATAAATCAGAACAGACATCCAAGGCCCTATTTGTGCTAAATCGAATGAGGATGGATTCACCAGATGTTCAAAGGTCAGCTCTGAGCTCCTAAGTTTCACAGTCTGAGACCCACACGTTGGGACCAATACAGGTACCTTTCAAAAGAGGGATGTACAGGTTGAGGACCCTTTGAAGAAAGAACCCTTGTTCCAGCTATTGCAGTCAACCCATCTGCCTCATCTTACCATTAATATCTAGTGTATCTCTAGACCAAGAAAAATGTAAATATTTTTTTGAAGTCCCAGGTGTAAATCATTTTCATGGCCATCAACCAAAAATGAGAGACCCCACATTTCTAGACACATGGAAAACACTGCTTTCAGACAAAAATTATCCCATGGGTACCAAATATTATGCCCAAATACTCCCTTCTCCAAAATTATGCATGCTGGAACAAAATAAAACAGCCTAAATTATGTCTAAAACTCTGAGTAGTGTTTCCTACTGGACAGGCACCTCTGAAGGCCTAGAGCCCGCGAAAGGCAGGTGGTAGGCTTTAAGCTGGCTGACTACAGCCCTAACTGCACATTTAGCTCAACAAATTGACAAAAAGACATACTTGCTCTGCAGTTGGGATCTGCAAAGGCAATTTCATTTCCATTCTAGCCTTTGCAGCTGAGATACAGAGGCTTTTAACTGTCCTCTGTCACCATTTTACTAACACCACATATATACATTGGCTTCATTAGCTAGGGCTACTTCTGCACGGTGCCGTTGCTGACCAGAAATTTCTGCAGAAAATGAGAATTAGGGAATTTTCACATAAGCCCAGTTTATATGTACATATTTCCTCTGCTAAAAGCTAAACCAGACTTGAAAAAGAGAAACAAGTAAAACTGCAGGTCTGCTACATTTGCTATTGTCTCCTTAAGCAAAGGGGAGGATTAAAAAACCCCCAAACCTGTATTTGCCATTTTTATGCAGCTTCTATTTCATTACCATCACTAAGGTACTCCTCACACATGAGAGAGGGAGGGAGAAGAGAGGAAAGAAAAGATTTAATAAATAACAGAGAGGAAAATCCTGATGACGTTAATCACAACCACAGTAAAACAATAGTTTGAGAGCACGCCAGGTCTCTCTCTACAGTCTCAGGCTGAAGCCCAGCATCTAGTTCATTAAAGTAAATAAAATATAACGGTGAATGAAAAAGAAAAATAATAAGAAAGATTGCATGAATAATAGAGAGAATCTGAGCACAAGTCCAACCAAATGATGTCAACTATTATTTAATTTTTACTTTGCTCTCTCAGAGAAAACACCAGAGAGAGATGGGGGAGGGGGAGCTGGGGAGGTAGCATGTTAAGGGGAAAGAGGCAAGGATAGCCCACAGGGGTTTTCATAACATAATCACTGCAATAAAATATATATTTTTAAAAGCCTTTCAACATTATTAATTCCCTTCCAAAGACAATACAATGGAGAGTCAGTGGGAAAAAAAAGTAATGATCAGAACTGCAGGAACATTTACATTGAACAGCTCTAGGCCATTATATCCCAAATGACCCTTCAGTAAGTGATGGAATTTGGCCCACTGTGGACATTTGTTTATATAACTATTAAGTCTGATTAAATCTGTTCTTGACAAAGCAAAGAAGAGGGACATCAGCAGGTTAAGTCAGTCTTATGTAAAATTAATAGTATGCATCCAGGAATTCAAATTTGGATGTAAAAAACATGCTACACCTTTTCTTCTGGTTTAGTAGGATGCTAATCAGCATCATTGTGAGAAGTCTTCTATGCACACATCCACTGAGCTCTTTTTGAAATACCTGGGACAATTTTTAATATACCTCCTCTTCCTACCAGATCTCAGGAAAACATTCTGGCTTCTGATCAAAACCACTAGAACTGAGATTTGCTTTGGAGACCCTTGAAGACCCAGAGAACTTGGTCTGTCATAGACAGAGGAAATTCCTCTCCAAAAGCTCATAATGATGAAGTTTTGCAGACACTGGCAGCAAGCATACATTAAAAAATTGCATTAGTCAGTATTCAAGTAAAACACTGCATTTTCAGAATCCAGGTTGCTCGGGTCACATAAATGTAATTATTACACTACCTTGATAAGCAGTCACTCTTCTTAAACTTAAACGCAAAAGAAAACAAAAAAGCATGATGATTGCTGTTATCTTCAACAATGTCAGATTTTCATGCCCAGACACGTAAGGGTCACTACAAAACCAACATTTCTCACCGTTACCAAGTATGTCTTCATTCCTCAGCATTGAGAAAAACCTCGGTCACCTTTGCTATCATCCTGTGAATTAATGACAAATAAAGCCTTTTATGCTGACCTGAGGATGACTCTTGTAGAGCTGAATGGACAGTGGCAGGTGGGGGGAACCTGTCCATGACCATGCATTTAAATGCAGCAATGCAGATTTTTTTTTTTTTTTTTTTTTTTTTTTTTTTGTGCAAATCTGGCAGTCCTTGTGAAAGTCTCTCNCTGTCATTTTGGGTTTTGATTTGACTGACCTTTTGTATCCTCCATCCTCAATGTAATATACAAATAGAAATTGGATTTGAATGCCTACTCATACACTCAAACTTTGATCCTTGGACAGGGATAGCACAAGTTATCAAATATTGAAAGTATCATATTTTAAATTAAAAAATATATATATACCATGTCCATTTCCACCTGAAAATAGAATTGCAATGTTCACAAGTTACACTTCTTAGTTAGGAGAGCTGATTGTCCAACCAGGCAGCAGGCTAAAAAAAACCCTAACAAAATATGAATTGCAAATCATGAGCGCACAAAACCAAGTATTTATGAACAATCTTCAAACAATGAATTATTAATTGCAGAACTTTGTGAGCAACTTCCTATAGCAAATAAATCAGAGAATTCTGCAATCTGCACAAACAATTTATTGAATAAATTATTCATTGTGAATCAACTATTCACTCAGATCTGGATCTTCCATTTTAGGTTTCTCTTTTGGTTAATTACTATGAAGATTACACTCTGCCTAATTTTATTGCCACGGTGCAAATTAAAACGTATCAGCTAGCTATAGTTTTATTAGAAGTAGTCAAGCACAGGACAGAAAGAGATTGAGGTCATTTAAACGATAATCTAATCCAAATTTGTTTTACCTTAAAGTGAAACTTGAGGTACTTTAGAAGCACAGCGATATGCAAGAGGGATTTCGGATAACCTACAATTACCAGACTGCCTCAGAAAATCAAACTGTAACTGTGTACATTTACAACACTTTCTTGTGGAAACAAATGCAGAACAAATTTGGGAACAAAATCAGCTCTTTATTCTCTTTAAAAGCTGGCATAGGAAAGAGGTGTTTCGTATTGTTCTGTTTAACATGCCCTACAAGGCATGCCCTCCCCTCCAAGATTGTCTGTGTGAACTTGGCAACTCAGAGCTCATTTGTTCTCATTTTGCCTCAGTTGCCCAGGTCTGTAAGGAAGATAGCTTCTCTGGGCTGGAGAATAAACACAGTAGGCTGTTCTGGGCTTAAGAGGGACAGCAAGTAGTAAGATGGAAAGCCAGGGTAAGGGACTCTGACTTCTAGGAACTGAGCAGGTTTATAAAACAAGATCACAAATAGCGGCAAAAGGGCTTTTCCCTTCCCTTCTTGATAGACACTTTCTGTCTTTGCAGCTAACATTTATGATTACTACACCGGTTCAGAAATACCACTTTAAGCTACAGTGAACTCTCAGTCTGTTGGATAACAACACAGTGGAATAACCCAGGAAAAGGAGAATAGGGTTAACTGCATGATCCATAATTTGGGACATACGACGAGTACGCAACTGAGAAGGAGCATCTGTGATGTTGCTGACTGTGGAGCACAGGGATCCCTGAACGCACACCAAACCCACACCAGGGAGCACAGCAACCCACAAAACACGGCTCTGCTGCTTCCAGACCACAGGCAGGGAAAGAATCTATGTCTATGCTCATAACATAACTGGCATTCCCTATAATCAAGGGTTGACTGACAATTTTTTTTTTTTTTTATGTATTCTTTTTTTAAAAACAAACTGGTTTATTTAGTGGGGCTGTTTCCCAATACAGCCATTTCTCACTCGGCAAGAAAATGTTTTACCAACACAAACAGGGTGGCAAAGCTCTGCAAGAATTCCTCTATAAAGGAACATTTTTCCTTTTTATAACCTAAAGAATGCTTTCCGATGAGCTTCCTCCCAGAAACTCGATACTATTTGGAATGCCACAAAAAGCCAGTAAAATATATCAGACTGGGGATGGCTGTTTAAATTAAACCGATATAGGAGAAGGATATGATATTCAGATATTCTGAACAGAAGGTGGCAGATATTGCAGCCATTCAGTAAATTGTCAGTAGTACATGTTGAGTCACTATGCGCCTTGACTCCAGTTAAAATTTACAGACTATATATTTGAAGATAGTATTTCTTTTACAATTCAAATCCAGTGGCATCCCCCCACCCTAAGCTGGTAAAATTTAACATTTTTTTTTTCCAGCTATAGTGAAGTTCATACAATAAACATTACTGAAAAGGGAGCGTTCAAAAACTAAACTAACACAGAGATTTGGGGGTGTATTTTTGCCCCGCTGGGTTTTCCCACTCCCCACCTATTTTTCTGCTCTCCTCCTTCTCTCCCCACTTCTCCCTTCATGCTATTTTAGCCTCCCCTTTCAGTCTTCCTCTGTTTTTGGCATCATTGCATCCTCTCTGCTTCCCCCCCACCCCCCGCCCACTTCTCCTTAAATCTCCAAAGCCAAATGTGAAGTCAATACCATTTATATGGAAATGACGCTTTCCAATATACAGCATTTGCCCAAAAAGCATTTGTCCCTTTCTAGCTGCTCCAGGAGAGAGCAATCTGCATCTACCCTGCCCAGAGCAGCCAGAGGAAAGGCTGCAGTGAGGAGACACATTTTTCCCCACAAGTATACGGTGCAAAACTTCTAACGAAGACTGGCATTTATAACATAACGAAGCGCTGAAGGCAGTCAGCTACTAAGAAGTGACATTTCTGACACCAGCAAGGCACAGGAACCAGGGCACAAAGTCGTTTCCTTTATACTTTCAGATTATTTTAGTAATCAGAGGCAGGAGTTTAATGATGTTGATAATAATTTATTAGTTATTGAACAACAACATGCTCAGCCATGTACAAAACAGAGCGTGTGCTTACAATGTCAACTAGATGGGTCACGCAGTTTAGACACATAACGCCAAATCCCATTAAGATTTAATACGGTAACATTTAAACAAACAACACGTGAATGTGAAATTCAGCTGGGCAAACCCCTCCCATTTAAGAACTCATGTCCCCCTCTCCTGAAGTCCTGCACCAGGTGGCAGCGCAAATTTTGATTTCAAAGCCTCAGTTTCCCTCCCCATACAGTAGGCTTGGAAAAGGGAAAAAATACCTTATGTTATTAACCTGATGCTGTTGTATCATCTCTTCTGGATCCAACTGTTATGCTGGCCCATTGGTTGAGTAGGGGAGAACAACGGTACCCTTTCTTCTGTTGGATTATCTATAAATACAGCATCAGGCAGTGACTCCCGTGTCCCTTGAGGCTGGAGGACGATTTTGGCCCTTGAGGTCTCTGAGCACTGTGCAGTTCAGTAACGTAATTCCCTGTCAGCAGCACAGACAAGCGCATCCAAAAGGGGTTCAGGAAAACCAGGAAGCGAGGCAGGCACAGACGGTGCCATGGGACTGCTCCTTTTTGCTTCATATAGAGAGACAAAACTTCTCTGAATCAGCCTCTTTTACATGAAGGGGCATCTTGAGGTAGAGATGTGAGAAAAGCACACAGCCGATGAAGCAAAGGCTACGCCAGGGCCGAAGTAGCACCTGCAGGGTGGTCATGGCCCAGCCAGGGGCAAGCAGGAGGTAGGGGCACCCGCGGGTGCTGTGGCTCTGCCCTCCCTACCTCCAGCTGCACCCATGCGGAGCGGTAAGCTGCGATACACTGACACAGGTGGGCAGCTGCCTTTAGCCCCAGCTCTTGTGGCTGAGCATCTTCCCTAAAGCTCTGGACACATGTCCCTCATCAGCTGATACAAATCAACAGCAGAGGGAAGCTTGAAGTCATGACTTGCAGAAATGCAAAAACTTCACAGGCAAGTGGCAACCAGTGAGGAGTCTCCAGCACACTTTCTTAATCTCACTTTATCCAAAAAAAAAAACAAACCTCCAACCAAAAAAACTCAAACAAACAAAAGAAACACAAAAAAACCCCTCCAAAACAAAACAAAAAAAACCCTACAATCCAAATCTGATTACTTTTCTTAGATTCTAACTCTGCATTTACGAACTCTTGGGGCTAGCAATGCTATTCCTGCACAAAGGACCCTCCTGTCCCAATATACTTCAATGATTGCTGTTCTCCATTTCATTAACCAGAGGTCTATTTTAATAAGCACAGTATCTATTTCCAACAAAAGCTTTCTTGACCCACCTAGACAAATGATGTTTAAAGCATTATTTGCCCAAATTAGCTTACATGTGTTATAGGGCAAATGTAAAGCACACTGTAAACTCGGTTTGAGAACAGAAACTAGAAAGCAGAGTTTTAGCTATATTGCTGCCGATTCTGTTTGGCCCTTAGAACGTATTAATCAGTAAACCCATGATTTGTAACTAAGGCTTTTAAAAGTAGTATTTATATTAGATCGTATTATGATCTTGCTACAGGTTTCCCCAAGAATTATTAATTTTACTCAAGTCAGGGAAGATAACTCTGGGTTTATACTAGCAAAGCAGTGGTAACAGTCTGCTCACTGGCTCTTACCGATTTGGTTTGGTTTAAAGAGCAGAGCATGAATATTTTCATTAGTCATCATGAGAGAATACGCTGACAGAAGTGTCTTCCAAGAGTGAGTACACGCAGAAATAACTATGCTATAAATCTGGGAAATGTAGTACAAGATTTTTGAGGATATATATATATAAAAAAACCCCTTCCTGCATTGATTTGCAAGCACTCACGAGTTCGTTATCATATACCTTTGTTTCACTATCTCGATCTGACAGCATTAGAGAAAAATCATATGTTGCTCCGGATCTGTAGTGCTGGAAAACACAAGGCATCCAGCAATTTAAGGTCTGTTGTAATTGCCAGCACCTCAGGATAATCCACTCCATCACATCGTGCTGAGGATGCAAGGAACAGAGATGCCCCATGAAACCCATTTGGTCATATTTGTCATACAGTTCCCCAACGCAGCTGGTACCCCGCTCAGGAGGCTTCTCAGCCGGCCAAGGCGAAAGCCCCGCCAAGGCAGCCCCCTCCAGCAACCAGCAGCGGGTGCTGATGCCGCCCGGTGCTGGGCCGAGGGGCCCTTTGGCGAGGCAGGGTCCTACTCCCGCCACCCACTCGCTGCCTGTGGGTGCTCGCAGCAGCTGCGCCAGCATCAGCCCTTCGGCAGCCGGCAGCCAACCCCCCCGGATTTCAGCATCGCCTGGGAGCAGCGCTGCGCACAAACGCGTCTTTGCTATCGCCACGTTTAAAGCTTTTATCTCACCGGGTGCCCCTCGTTGCTGTACTGCGAGGAAGGGCAACTCAGAGCACTTACACGACTTTTTTTATTTTTTTTTTTTTTAATAAAAGCCAGAATTCAATGTTTTATTCTACACATCCTATCTAACCAATCTTAATCTCAGAGTCCTGCATACGGAATATACTTCATTTATTCTCTCAGTCCCTACCACGTCACCTCTACATCTGCCCTACGTTTTATCAGGTGGGCTAAGCAGAAACAAGGAAAGGACAACCCGTTTAGAGCCACCTTCCTTCAAACTTGAGTGCCCTGTTGAATGTCCTCTTACCTCACGTCTCTCTGTTGCAGCTGCAAATGGTTTTCATGCTTATGTTGCTCACTGAATAGCAGAAAGGATACTTGCTACAGCTACAGCAAATGCATTACATTTTTTTCACCTCAATAATTATTATTTTTTTTAAGTCTGATTTGTCCTTTCAGCTTTCCGCAGGAACTTAAAACTAGTAAAGCCAGGCTTATAATAAATAGCTTGAATTTACTATCCAGGTTTAATTTCTGCTTGTTTCATAGGACGGGTTAATTTGCCATAAAACTTTAACCACTGCTGATACAGGATTCCAGCATACATAGTTCCCTACAGAATTTTATTGCCCTTCATATAATAAAATTTAGTTTAACCATCACTACTAATTTCAGAATTAACTACTACAAACCTGACTAAACGGCCTTTTTTATCTCCTACACATTATCCGATAGTTATTCGTCTGAACCTGCTTTCTTTCTGCAGCTAAAAGTTCAGCAAGGGGTTCAACAGAAGTTTTAGAGCAAACGCATTTCAGCACTGGCTACAAAAGGAACCTCAGCACAGAAAAGCTCCAGGAGAAAGGATGTCTAAAAGATTCTTTCAGGAGGAGTGTTGCAAATCCAACACTGCTGCAATGCAAAATAACCACAAATTCTTGCTAAATAGGGATAAGATTAACTAAGTAGACTAAGTATAATCTTGCTAATACTCAGTTTTTGGTTATAATATATTAACACAACAGTCAATGCTATAAACTCGGCCTCTGTGAGAGGCAGAAAACACACAACTTCTGGCACTGATGGCACTTAAGAAAGCAATACCCACTAGTTTACAAGTACATCTTTTGAAAGCCCGGTGAGACACAGTAACAAATCTTTTCATGCCTTCCCATGCATTTCTTTCTGACAAGAAACAAAACCAAAACCAACCCATCAGTATTCTCTTCTTTTGGATAAGCACATAAAAAGGAATATGTTGTTTATTGAAAAGGGAATATTGTCATATTACAGTAGGTTTACCTGCTTGCAGGGTTGAAGGAAAGAAAGAATAATTTAATTAAAAGTAACCAAACATTTTTGGTCATCGTCTGTCTCCAGAACCAAATCTGCCCCAGTCAGACTTAGAAATCACATTCATTCACACTTTCTACTGCCAGTGCCACGTTGCATGGAATGCCATAGGCACTGAATTAGGCACTCACAGTGTGGATGCAGTGATGAATAAAACCTCAGTTTAATCTCACTGTCTAAATGGATAGCTTTATCTTGGGACACATATTAATCAATGAAAGCTCCTAAAAATTAGCAAACACTCTTAAAACCCAGCAGCTTTAGTGATCCACCATACCTAATTTTGCTCTATCTGTACTGTAGCAAGACTAGATTACAAAGCTGAAGTAGAGATTAAACGACACAAATCTTAACACAACCTTAAACCTCACGCCCCTCGTTGCGAGTCCCAGAGTTTAGTTCCGAGAGGGTCACTTAATGCATGGGAAATGAAGCTGGGCTGGTGGTCGCTTCAACTGCCACACAATATTTTTGCGTTCAACAGGCATGCCAAATAACTCCCTTTGGAGGCCGTGGCTGGGTTTCACAGGCAGCTTGCCTTGTTGACTTGAACTGATACCCACAGCAAGAAGGTTGCTCTGACAGGCGGCATCTTCTCTGACCTCAGTTTGCCTGGGTTTCCCACCGTAAAACATTTCAAGCCCGCCTTGACTCCCCAAAGCAACTCACTCTCTCCCACTTCTAATCTGGGAAACACCCTCAAGTTGTCTGAACAACCCTCCACCAACACTCTTTTGTTTTCCCCTTCCCTCACTCTGCTCAATAAAGCCGGCTTTTGGCATATTAAAGCTTAATTTGTTTAAGAACAAACAGTTGGGGGCCTGCATCTCACAGACGAGAGTGACAGATCACACGAGGAGACCAAAGACTTCAGGGGCTGAAGATTTGGCAGGTTTGTGTCTCAGCGGAGAGACAGAGCTCATTGTCATGTTTCCAAAAGGCATTACACAGGGCTCCAAGGTGGAGCTGTTTACCAATACCGTGATCTCTCCCCAGATGCAGTTGCTACTGCAGCTAATTAAGAGAACAATTAAGACTAAGGCAATCAGTCAAGTACACAGATCCGAGTCATTTTCTCCACTCTCCGATGCTGCGCTAGCTCCCAGAGGGCTAAACCTTATTCACTCATTCAGAAAATGACAGGAAGAAGCTATTAAATATCTGAAAACCATAAAAATGCAATCATACTGTTCCTGAGCTAAGCCACTCACCAGAGACCAATGCCAGGCAACTTAAGAAACTTGCTGGCCCCCAGAATTCACATACTTACAAATAAGAAAATTAATCAAAAGCAGTTCAGATCAAAATTTAATTAAAAAGAAAAGGATTGCAGAAGACTTCCTGAGATTTCTCTGGTTTATGTTTATGACTGATCAATATTATGTGTTATCAGCTCAGTGTATGACAAATTCCACTGGGCATCTTTAAAGAGGAAGTAACAGATTAAATATTGAGCTAAACAATTTAATCTCTGCTTTAAAAGGTTTTCAGATATTTGTAAAGGTAAATCCTATTAGAGTATAAACGTCTCCATGTGCTAGTGCTGTAGGCTCGTCACGGAGGAATTTGTAAACACCAGGAGACAGGCCCTCATTAAATATAAATTTCCTTCTTTTGTAGAGCTATTGATGAAAAAGGAGAAAGCATTTATGTCTTCAACAGAGGGGGAAGAAGGTCTTAGGAGTGAGATCTAAACCTATCTATAGGTGCAAGTAAATATGTATCAAACTTCAAAAACTGGCAACGCCACCTGGCTCCCTAAATCCATTTAAACAAAACCCAGAGACGCTGGTGCTTCATGCCTCACAGTGATGGTGAAAGAGACTTGTCTACTGGAAATACAACCATGGTCAACTGTGCCAAGCACATACAAGAACAGAGAGTTACGTATGATAAAGAGACAAGGGAAAAGCTAAATCAGAAACATACTGTATGTCTAGCTATTGTATACATACGCTATATACGTATATACACATGCACGCATACATTAAATACGGTATGTCATACGCACGTAGGTCATACTGACAATATAGATGTTAAAACCAAGCAACATTACAGCTGCACAGCAAACACACACTCTCAACTGCAGCGCAGAGGTGCAGAAGGTACACAGGGCCTTCAGAAGTACTGCAGCACCCCATCCTCTCTCCACTGGGGGAATGGCTTACCCCCAGCACCACAGGCTCCCTGGGGTGCACTGACCAACATCTGTTCCTCAACATCTGCACAGGTATAGCGCCACTGGGACTTACAGCACACACGCAGCAGCGGGAAGTGTTATTTTGGCCATTTGCTGCAGCTTCTCGGGTAACCTTCAACCGAGGATGCAGCTCAGAACCTGTGCTTGTCTTATCTGTATTCCCCTGCCCCAAGTATCATATCCACCTCTAATAAATAAATGTCAATCAGTAAGCGATCCGCAGGAACACCACCAACCCAGCCACCGGAAGAGCTTACTCGTGTATTTTCCCACCTGGGACCACCCCACCACACCACTGGTGGAGCACCAGGACGAGCCAGCCTCCTGCATCCATCCACCCAGAGCCCTACAGGCAGCTTTTCTGTTTCTGAGCCAGCGGCTTTCTTCACTTTACATTTGGGAATTAGTTTCATTTTTTCCAATTTTATGTGAAAAGGGATTAAAGTAATTAGAAGCTTCACACAGTCCCTTCTCCCGTACCCCCCAACCATTAATCAGCTCTATTCAATTTCTACCGAAGCCAGATAAAGAGGGAGAGGAGGAGAAGAAACGTTTTGAACATTTAGAGGAATTTTACATTTGTTGTGGAAGGCTGGGTGACCTAAGAAGCAGAAATACAGAACAGATACAAACAAATCTATTGTATAGAATGTCACCGTGACAAATAAGAACATTAATAAAATAGGACAATCTTTCTATCAGATGAGAACAAAATGACAGTAATACAGCACCTACAGTTTCTCACTGAAAACTAAATAAACTCCAAGGGCTAAATTTCAAAGAGAAATGTGCTTTATGTTAAAGGAAACTTCTTTAGTACAAAAGTACAAGTTAAAAATACACAGGTATTACTGATTTCCGTAAACAGAATCACTAATATTTCAAAATAATGGCTTTGTTTCAAAACAAGTCTACATGTAAATGTAAAAGTGTTCAGCTTCATTCTTCCAATTCTCACTTTCCTGACATGTAGAGATTTGGAAAGAGAAATGAAATTGTGTCATGAAGATGGTGCCCAGGAAGGTCAGTCTTTTCCAAGCCTGAATTGGGGGATGCCAAAGGAACTTCAAAGGGAGTGGTCTAAGACAAAAGGGAGATGCTTACCTTGGTGGAAGTCCTGCCCCAGGACAGCATCAACACTAACAGCCAAAAAAAGGAATGGAAAAGTTAGGAGGAGGTGAAGGAACGAAAACTCCTCAGTGGCAAATTTTAAGTAAAAGCTAGCACGTCACGAAGCCCCATCGCAACAAACTTCTGCAGGCTACGAGAACACGTTCACAGGAAATACCTGCTCACCCGGTGCTCATGCTCTGCCCTGGCATACACTATCGCCCGCTGCTCGAGACAAGAGCCCGCACTAGGTGGAACTGAATTATGGCCTTGTCTGAGCACTATGTTTTGTATAATTGATTTCTAGAAAATTACCACTACTGAGCACTTGCCTTCTACTGCTGTTTCCCCTTAGATTCCTATTCACTTTAACAGCAGGATCCAGAGGTTTGGGGGCCTTTGCTACATATTTTCGCGAGTAGTGAAAAAGGGAAAAAAACATGGCCCTATGCAATTGCGTTTCATTACCAATCAACGAGTGCAGTGAGAAGCAAGGGGTTTTAACCCTGCATTGGATGAAACCATCACTGCACCTAACTAATTATAGTGTTACTACCGACAGCGTCACAACCGAAATATGCATTTAACATTTGGGATAAGGTGCAAGTACACATTTGTTCAAAGGCAGGCTCTACCCTCGCCTCACAACTGTCACTGAACCGGAGCAACTCCTACAAGGCGAAAATCAATGGGACTCCTTGCAAGCACAGAGATCTGGCTACACGCAGCTGGTAAACCGCTGCAGCCAGCCACTCCATGCAAACTTTTACAGAGATTTGCCTTGACAGGAACGTGTAGGGAAGCTGCCAAGAACTGAATGGGCACAAGCATCTTCATCAAGGTTAAAGTGAGGGCTGAGTCAGGATCATTACACCTTAATATCCTCTAAGTGTACACATGGACTGCCTGTCCTTAGGAACCTACCTTGACCCTTAAGTAAATATTGAGCATATTAGCAGTGGTACAGGCATGAAATCTGAGTGGCAGAGGACTTTTATGCCACTGGACACTGTGAAAATGTAGAACTGGAAGAAGCGGTTACTATACAGGATCATCACCTTCCACAATTTGCTTCCTGCAAAATTATCTTTTTTCTAACTTTTTCAAGATTTCTCACTTGCAAGCTGCTGAGCAGCACACCATTGCACTTTACAAAGCCAACTTACAAAAACGTGCGATTCCTCTCCTACGTTTAAAAAGGCAGGTACTCTGCATGCTGCTTTTGCAAAGAGAACAGAAAGTATCATTAATACGTTCAGTACAGCATTCGAGGACATACCAGGGCTAATCTGCCTGGAATCCCAAGAATAAAGGGGAGTTCGCCCTTTAAATAAAAACCATCTTGTCTCCTTTGTTGCTTTGAAAGTGTTTGTTAAAAAGCCAATTCCTTGATATAGTGCCATATTGTGCTATTGATTATTAGGCAGAACCTCCCACCCCCTTCCAGCTGAAATTTTGCAGGAGTTCTGCTTTATAATCAATAGCATGCTCCACACTGTATGGACTTGACAGTGCAGCAGCTCTCCTCCAACGCCCCCAAGGACAGCTGCAAAAAATGAGAAGGCTACCTCCCGGAGCTATCTAAGGACCAGATCCAAACTTCATTGAATTCTGTGGAAAAATTCCCACTGACTTCAATGGGCTTTGGATCAACTCCCTGCAGAGGAACACTTTTTAAAACAAACATTAGGGGGAAAAAAATCATTAGGGCTAGAAAGCCTTTCATATTATCTACTGGATACATTTTAAAGCAAGAGGGTGGGAATGTGCTCTTTTCTCCTTATGAATGTGTAACTCCTGTTAATGTCAGGGAGAAGTCATGCAATTATGAGGTTGCAAGGGTTGAAAGAGAAAAAGAAATATGGCCCAATATCTACAAAACCAACCTCTGTCTAGACCTATATTTCATTAGGAAGTTTTAACAGATACGAGTTGGCCACACAAAATTTAAAAAAAATCTCTTTAGAAAAAAAAATACCTCCCCCCTAGATTTGTGAAGCACTTTGACTGTAAGTATAATCATACAAGTGTCTAAAATACAAAGAAGAAAAGGAAAAAAGAAAAGGAAAATATTATAAGAGAAATCACATTCTACATGAGCTTTTGATGGAAACGTAATATTATGTACGTTTAAATATGATTAGCAGAAACATTTCGTTTGTTTCCTCTTCTCTGTGCAATGCATGCATGAGGGCAGTGTAGGAAGAATTCCTGGGTTTTTTGCCTCTCCAACTATACTTCTACCTGGGACCAGATCAGGCTGAGCTCACAGGCAGGTACATATAACGACACTGTGCGACCAGTATCCTTCCAAAATGCAACGTTTCCCCCTGCTTTCAGAGGGGGATGACACCCAGGGTTGAGCCTGTGCGGGTGTTGTGTGAAACCAGTAAGCCTCTGACAGGCTGTTATTTCTAGGACCAGGATCTGAGATTTGCCATGCATCTTTGACAGTTCCTGGACAGTTGCTTTGCAGCAAGACAAGAGTTTCTCGCATTGGTAATCCCTCTACAACAAGTACCACTGTCCTAAAGAGATGTGTATGCATTTGCTAGGCTCAGGTTATTCTTTTAATCTCAGCTTTTAAGTTGCCCTGCAGATTGCACATGGGAAGGTGCTCGAGCACAGTCATGAACATTGACTCCAGCTTGAAGAGGATGCCAACAGAGAAGTGCCACTGCCAGGATTACGGGGTGGATGGGCTTCAAGGCAGATTTGGCTCAAGATCCAAACGGGCACAGGCATGGACTAACAAACTGACTTATCTGAAGCAAGCTCCACGCAATGAGAAGCATCTGCGGAGGCAATGTCCTCTGATTCTCCCCTTCATTCAATTACCTCCGTGATCTAACCTTGCAGATTTAACAACAGGTACGTGAATATGAAAGAAAGTTTTAAAATACCTGGGCTCAGGATGATCAGAAATCAAATTTCCTTTTCTCAGCAAAAATGAATTAATAAGAAAATCTTTTTTGGGGGTAGAATGAAAGTGTCATATTGTCCCAAAAGTGTTTTAAAAACAATATATTATTTAAGAATGAAAAATGTTATTACAAGTCAAGAAAGAAAGTTTCAGTTAGATAAATATTAAAGCATTGCCTTTAAACTTCTCTGAGATCCTGTCCTTCTGCTTAGCCCAAACTACCATCTACATTTCATCCAGACTTGCAAATAATTTCAATAACCACAAAACTGGATTTCTATTTCTCTTTTGGGATAGTTGAGAATAACCTTGTCTGAAAAATAATTCTAACTGGAACACCAAGAAAGAGTAAGTCAAGATGCTCAGCACTGAAGTCACTGCACGGGACATTTCAGTTGCCTTTTTGAGTACGTATTTGTGCACACATGTATGTTTTGGTTCTGGGAATTCAGACAGAATCCTTTCAGCTCTCTAGCTTCCAACAATTTGTAACAAACATAGCAATATTTAAGGATAGGAATATTTCTTTTAATATAATTACTTAGTGACACTAGCAAAATGATCAAAGAAGTTCCAGAAGCTGGAAATTCATTCCAATGCAGACATAAAAATAATTGGGCTAAAGAGTCATGTTTTAGCACTTTCTTCTCAGTTATGCCCCAGAGATTCACTCACAGCCCACAACAATTTCAAAACCATACTTCTGGGGAACAGTACGATATAACCATAAAATCACACTTGAGATAAGATTTAATTATCATTCTCACCTTTCCAACACCTTGCAAGTAGTAATCCTTAAAAGCCTTCTTGCAAGAAAGAATATTACAATTCAAATGATAGCGTGCAAAAATGATATTAAAAGAAAGACAAACTGCTATACGGGTTTTACAGGAGCTTAAGTTCAACAGCTTTATTCAAAAATATTACAAGTGATACTGTCTGATGGATTTTAGATATCCACTTTGGGCCAGAGGATGTTAGAGCAAAATAAAACAAACTGACATTACACCCTAAGAGATCTTTTCATTTGCTTGAGTCACAAGGCTGGAGAAAGTTACTGTAACTACAGTTGGTGGACCATCACAGAGGAAGAATCATGTTCTCATGTAGTTTAATTTCAGTGCTGTTGGATTCACAGTGAAAATAAATACCACTGTGCAACAGCACTACTCCACGGTACTAATTCTCACCTTCTCCCTTTCTTCCTTCTCCATCCTCCCCTCTCCTCAATGCTCAGAAGTCTACACACAGGATACTAGGAAACAGGAGGCTGAACCACGCGGAACTACAAGATCAAATCCACCAGCAGCTGACTTGACCTTACAGTCTTAGCTAGGGCAGTAGTTGTCACCCATGAAAGATACTTCTTTGTAATTTGTATCTGGAGTGGAGCCCAACCAATCTGCGTTTGGGAGACTTCAGGCACAAAGGGTGAAAGCCTGGGAAGACAGCCAGTCCTACGAGGCTGCCAGCATCTCAGGAGGGTTGAAATCTTATGCTGTGGCTGCCATTTTGCTCTCTTATTTTCTCAGCGAATGTATAAATCATTCTCCCACTGTGCATGCAGTGCCTGTAGGCAAGGCGCACCTCCGAAGAGGGGAAAGGGAAGCATAGCCTTAGGCACATATCCTGCAGCACGCATTACTTCCCCAGCATATACAAATAAATGGTCAGCTGGACCTTCCAGACAAAGGGTGGGTGTGCCCTGCAGACACCCAGCTAGCTGGAGAACTGAAATGACTTTAATTGCGACAGCAGGAAACTATAATTTATGTTCCTAAGAAGCTAGTACTTCTTAGGGTGGGTATTTTACTTCTGGCAGTTGACTGCCTGGAGCAGGTAGAGGCCCCCGCACCTTATTATGGGCAGATTTAGAAAGACAAGACTTACAGGTTGCTGGGGAATCCCTTAAAACGAATATATTGGGGTTCCCTGAACCAAAGGCTAAATGACAATTTTCATTAAACTGGAAATGAGCAGGGGACTGGGGAGGAGGGGTGGGAAAGAAAGGAATAGGTAGGTCTTGCTTCTTAACTTGCATTAATCTCTTTGTAAATATTCCCAGAAATGCTCCTAAAAAGAAAGGCTGATCCTTCATTAATGCTTACGTATGGGAAGGAAGAGTGGGTTCTCGCTTGTTGCCTAGACCTTGAGCAGAAAGGAAAGAGCATCTTCCAATTAGAGGAGTAACCAGAGCAAGGAAAAACCAAAACAAAACCATTAAGTTTTTAATATGCTTCTAAATAGAGACTTTCTTTTTATTGTTTCTCAGACCCAAATCCTGCTTGTAATGCTTTTAACTCTTATAAAGGTGAGAGTATTTATTGAATTCAGAAGTCAAATAGCTGCAAAGAATCTTTTACATTAAAGCCAACCGCCACATCCTTCTGAAGCAACGTGAATGCCTTTGAGGGAGGATGGAAAATGTAAATCACTGGAAACCCTGAATACCCAATAAATCACTGGCAAGCAGGCCTGGGTTTCAGCGCTGAACAGAAGTAAAGCAAAAGAGTTCCAGAGTCCAGCAAAGGCGGAAAGAAAGCGTTCATTGTATTGGGAATGTTACATGATCCGTATCGGACCTTTGTGCACCATGCTGGGACGAAGAATTTACACGGATGCAAGGAAGTGGGAGGTGTTAAGAAGGGAACGGCACTAGAGTTTATACAAGTGTTACCAATGTTAGAATAATGTTTATCAGTTTACAGTATTTGACTTAGCATAGCTCAAGGGAGGAGTGAGAGATAACAACAGTCCAAAACGCGTTCCTTTACCTGAGAAGCCGGAAGGAGGTTTAAATTCTCCAGTTGAAAGGGAGCCCAATTAACTTAATCTTGTATATCTGAGCTCCAGCTGGGGAGACGAGTTCACTGGGGGCTATAATAATAGTAACGCATGTGTAAACATTTTGACTACTGCATATACTGAAACATCAGAGAAGGAATACTGTGGCATGAAGAAGGTTTAATTCCATCAATTCCCATTCAGCACAATTCTTTGGAAGACGCTTAAAGTCAGACACACACTTAACCACTTTTATGATAGGAAGCTAAGTAGTTCCCATATACATCAAAAGACTAACACAGCTAACACAGCTGTACTGCTTTTCTGAAATCAACAGGGCTATGCTGATTTATATCAACCCAAGAGCTAACTGTCCATCATGCATTTCTCTACACCAGCACAAAGCAGGAACACAGCAGAAACAAAATATTCAGCTCCTGTGCTGATGAACTGGTCAACAACAACCCCTGTGATGAACAGTCAAGGGAAAGAATGGCAAATATTTGACTAATTCCAGAAATTAGTTGCTGGGAGTGGACACACACATGAGGATGAATGAAACTTGGATTAAGCCACCTACTTTGCAACCGTGGGGTCACACGTATTCATACAAGGCTCAGTCATCTGCCATCCACCGCAGCCAGAAAGCTAAATTTCATCCACATACATACACTTGCAGATGGAACAGTATTTCTGTGCAAAACAGAACAGGCTGTGACTCTTCAATCTGACAAGAGAAATTACTTTGGATGTGATAAAAGCCTAAACAACTGCACACAGCCTCAAGAGGACAGAAGGGAGTGACTGTTAACCACATCTTCCAATGCTAGAGCAAAGGGTCATCAAATGAAGCTCGTGGGAGCAAAATTCAAACCAAACCAAAAGAGGTCTAACACCTCCATTGTATGAAGAGCCACCTGGAGAACTCCTTAGCAAAGGATGCTAGGACTACAAAATATTTACAAGGGTTCGAGGTAGAAACTATGCAAGTACCTAGAAGAGAGACCTGCTGGGGGTTAATGACTGGACATACCACACAAGGTGCAGGAAATCCTTTGGTTGGAAAGTACTAGAGGACTGGGACAGTGTTGGAAAGGAAGTATCATACACACTTAACCTTCTCCAGTATCCATTTACAGCTATCATTGGGAATAGGATGCTGGATTTGCTGAACCTTTGGTCTGAAGAAGTACAGCGGCTTTTATTCTGTTGGTATTTCTGTTGAGATTCCAATGGTTATTTAGTTTATCTTTAAATAGGAAAATACAGAGACAGAAAGCTGAAAACTGGAGAAAGATAATAGATAGTGAACAACACCCAATAAAAAGGAGCGGAGGACATTAACATTTAATATGGAGCCATTAAAGATAAGTAATTTAATTGAAAAGATGGTGACGGTCCCAGAAGTAACTTTAATGTGTGCTATGCACCGCTGAGGTTAACAGGAATTGCAAATATTCACATAGGACTGTTGGCCCCGAGCCTATTTTAATCACTGAGAGTTAGCACTGAGTCCACAGCAATCAGAATTTAGGTCTTTGGTCATCAGGGCTGCTGCAGAGAAGCATAGGAGCTACTGAATCTACAAATCTAGGAGAGGCATTAATGTGAGAATTACCATATTTTCATGCACTCCAAATCAGCCACTCTCCTTTAAAAGTACCGTTCAAAAAAAAAAAAAAAAAAAAAAAAAAAAAAAAAAAAAACCCCC
>VZTL01063077.1:64542-125943 GCA_013400535.1 Scopus umbretta
AAACTTTTATGTGTATTTTCAACTTGCAGTTTTTAAGCTAACTGTGAGGGAAAGGAAGAATTCCTTGCTATCTCTGAAATAAGGAGGTTCAGCCAAAAAATGACATGGCTGGCATCGCATCCCCAATATGTAAGGTGGGACAGTCATCTCCAAGCAACTCCTTTTCTTCCCTTCCTATGCAGCTTTCCCTATTCCACTTTCTTCTTTCTGGGGACACTGAGTTTGGGTTTTCTTTCCTGAAAAAAAGAAAACACTAGAAATAAACAGAAGAACTTCATGTCTCATTTGTACCTACTTCCTCTCTCAATCTTCATTCACTCGACCAAGAAGAAAGGAAGCTATGGAGAAGCTGTATTTCACAAGAGAGGAAGGATTTAGAGGGAAAAACATCATCCTTTGGCTGTTTTCTGGACTACTTGGTTCCTGATAAGAATGCGTGCCAAAGAAAACAGCTGCCCAGGGAGTCGGAGTTCTCCAAATTGAAGAGATACTGAAACAGCGAGATGGCAAGACTTTTTCAGCAAGGAAGAAGTTAGCCTTCCAAAGAACAGTTTTTTCATGTGTTCCCTAGCCTCCTTTTTCCAGCATCAAATTTCCCCAGAAGCAGTAGTGTTACAGTACCCACAGTGTTGGAATAAAAATTTTAGACAAGCAACTCTACAGAAAGAAAGGAAAAGTTAAAGGGATAGAAGTCTGAGAGAAACGTAAAATCTGCTTTGGGGGAGAATGTTGTCCCCTCTGGGTTTGCCACTTCCTCCCAAAAAGGACTGGAGAAGGAGGAAACTCCTATATTAGGAAACAACTTTGTCTTTTTTGCCAGATATACAGGCACACCTAGAGAGCGTGTTCCAAATAACAAGTGCTCTAATTTCAGCACTTAAAAAAAGTCATTGGGGCATGAAGCAGGCTTGGAGATGTGCAATACCAGATGGAAATCACTGAACAGGACAATGTAGAACCTATTCCGAGTAAAGGACAATGCTTCTTTCAAAGTGGCATTGGCATTTAAGCAGGAATTTTCCTTTTTTCTTTTGTATTTAAAAACCAAACACACACAAACAAACAACAAAACATCAGTTACAGGATTTGACCTTCAGGGTTCAGCACAGAACCATTCAGCACGAGACTGTGATCCCCAATGCAGAAAAAGAAAACCCAAAATAATTCTCATGTTGCCTAGAGTTTCTCCAAAATCCCAAAACTCCTCTGTTCACAAGCACACACAGTCACGCATGCATGCTCTTGCTTTGGCTACTCCAGCAATGCACTTTCATAATCCCCATCATAAGGATGCTGCAGACACCATCCTGGTAGCCTTGGCTCACATACTGAATATGGACTGAGTGACAATCTGGGTCTCTGTCAAAGCCCATGGAGGGACTCCAGTTGGGCTTGCATCAGATGACACATCTGTGAATACACATCACCCATCAGTGATCTGCCTGAGCAAACTTGGACGCTTTGCTCATACGGGCTGAAGTGTTTACATGCCCAGCTTTAAATGTATTTTATGTTGGGACACAGGAAAAAGCCCAAGCCTGCATCCATCAGTAGCAACACCTCAAGAACACAGGAAATGTTTTTTCCCTTGCAGTCCAAAAATCTAGAAAATGTACTGTGTGTTATTTAAACGTGACCTGTAATGCTCAGGCAAGACTGAAGTGCAGTCTTCTGTGGCCCAGCTTCAGCGCAGTACCACTCCAGCAGGGCTGCTTATATTCCACTGGTCGTGACACAGTCACCCAAGTTCTCAGAGATTCAGGCTCTGCTCAATACTCTGGCTCAGGGACAAGTGGGGAAGCTGGGGTCCACTGCAAAACAAAGCGGGGAAAGGCTGCTTATTCATTGCCCTCTAACATTCTTAATTTATAGGGGATCGCCTTGTAGGATATCCTAAAATTTGCTGATGGACTGACACAGGCCAGAGCAAAAAGCACTTCAGGACTTCCTCTCTCCTCAGCCAGGAGCAGCAAGTGAAAGAAGGATACTGGTCCACCTTTTCCTCCCTCAGGCTCAGCTCCAATAACGTGTTATTCCTCCACTTCCTCACTTCTTTCTTCTCCTCTACATCTTCTGTTGGTGGTTTTCTCCTTCATACTACAGTAAAGGCAGTGAATGTTGATGAGGCAATAGTTGGTGTGATTCTAGCAAGGCAGCTTTTCAGATAATTTCTCCTGACCTCAATATCCAAACTGTTCCTTTCAACACAGAAGACGGATCTAGATGCCATACAGCAGCAGGTATTTTGGTAGTCACTGGAAGGTTCTGAAGGGTAGGAGTATTTTATAGGAGCCCTGATTTCGCTCTCTCTCACCCCTTCTCTCTAGAAAAGTTACTTGCAATCATTATCTTTGCTCTAAGGGTGCACACGTCTAATGGGTAGCCAAGGCTGCAGCAGAAAAAACAAAAGGTAAATTTCAGTAAAAGCATTATTATGAAATCTAGTCAAGCATTGTAAATAGAACTGCCATATTATTATTGAGAAAAGGTGTAGTGCCCATGCAAACTACATATTTGATTAGGATCTGAACTCTTTGCTGAACCATGAATCTGAAATAATTTAGGTGATACATATAAATTTAATTTCTTTGTTCAACATTCCACATCTGAAACGATGCACTGCAAATGTGCAGCTCTCACTGAAGTCTGCAAAATGAGTCTTCTTATAACTCGCCTATACTGTGTGGAAATAATCTGAAATAATCTTAAAGGAAAAGGAATAAACCTATTTTAAAAACAGCTGAGTCCTTTAGATCGTATACCATAACCAATTTATGGAGATAAATGGAATTCAATATTAAAGAAATACTGGGTTTTTTCCCCTCCTGTGGAAAATTTAAATGCACAAAGGAAAGGAAAGAAAAAGAAAGAAAAAAGAGAAAGAAAGAAGAGAATGAAAACACACAAGCAAGAGCAACACTTGGCTATTGTTTCTATTGCAGTGCCTGCTAGAAGCGACGCACCTTATTTTCCCCAGCCCGAGCTAGAGAGGGCAAGCTGATTGTGGAAATGACTCATTCGGTCTCTATAATGGAGATATACCAGCTATTGGACATCTTTATTTCTCATTCATTAAATGAATCCAGTGTCTACTGCTATGATAGCCATCAACAAAGACAGACGAGGAAATAAAAAAAGGGGGAAAGAGCAAGAAGGGGAATACAAATGAACATTATAGACTACTGTATGGGCCCTATTACTAAAAATGAATACAAAATACTTTAAAAAAATACATTAAGCAGGTATTGGCTTACAATGAGGTCAATATTGTGATTCATTTAACTCAAGGGACAATAAATCTTGATATTGACTGAAAACATAAGTCAATATGCATACTGTTGTGTGCATCCATTATAAAAATGAGGGGGGGGTAAGTTTAATGGACACTTTTAGAAGAAAATTAGTTTTGCCAAAAGATTTTTTTTCTGCCTTTTAAATTCACCAGCTAAAGAAACATTCTAAGTGCAGATCACCGTAGCTGAATGCTTGGTCCTCACCTTTAAGGTTGTAAGGTGGGCTGGTGACCATCTCATCCCAGTCATGTTGCAAAGCTCCAACACAACTGGCAGCCTGAGGGGACCAGAAAAGGTGATGGTCTGCAGAAGACAATGACCTTTAAATGGCTGATCTCCACAAGGGTCAAGCTTATTCCTGCCTTCTCAATGGATAACTTCCATGAGCAGAAGTCAAATATAAACAAAGTCTTCGTACTAATATGGAAGAAGGGAGTGGGAGAGTCTCTATCAAGATTCCTTCAGCTTTAATTTGCACTGAGCTGTAGGATTCCCACACCTCACCCCTCTATTGAGATTCCTTCAGCTTTAATTTGCACTGAGCTGTAGGATTCCCACACCTCACCCCGAATAAGAGAAAAGACGACACTGGAGTTTGGTAGGGTTCATTCCAAATAATCTCGGTCTACCTCTGCTCACATGGATGCTAGTGAGAGCTTTGTCCCTAATTTCATCTGAAGCAAAATCAGGCAAGCAGTGAACAACTAACTCAGGAAAAATTATCCACAGTCCCATGAACAATGGTGGCATCTTCTTTACAGGGACCAGGGACGGTAGCACTAACAAGCATCAGGCCGTCTATCTGCCACACAAACTGGTTGGGACAGCAGTCCTCAGGTGAGAGGATGAAGCCTCTTTAAGAAGACGACTATCATTTTTCTTCCTAAGTCATGATTTCCTGCTCCTTACGGATATACCAACAGTTGGAGTAATTTTACTGCCACTTCTGGACAAAATATAGGTTCCTTCCAATGCTTCTCATGATTTGAAAAAGTTTATTAGAAAAAAAAAAAAAAGGTCACATTTTTAAAACATCAGTTAAAAACAGAGACTGCATGCCTAACGTCCAAGCTCCCAGGGCAGTTCAGCTCCCACCATGGACTCTGGAACGCAGCCTGGCACTTACATGAGACCAAGCTGGGAATAAGGCAGGACAGCTGAGGAGGCCTCACAGCACTTGTAGCTTTGGAAGGTCATCAAAAAAAGCCACATTTTTTCAGAAACGTTTTGATGTCAGCAGGCTGGGTGACCTGACACACTGTTCTGCTGGAAAACCCCCAACTACTCCTAAACTGGAGACACTGGGCTTGCCTGCCTGCATTCTCCAAGCATGGTTGTCATTCTCACTTGCTACGTCTTCCAACACCTCTCTCAAAGACCGGCTGGACCACGTGCCTGCATGCAGCTCGAGCTGGCCCCATTAGCACCCAACCTGCTGAAACACTGCATTCATGTACAGGCCAACCTGCTCTACAAACACTGAGTCTGCACAGTGAGCGCTTCCTAAAAATCAAAGAAAAACTGCTACATTGCTTTAAAAAGCCCTTCTCTTGTAAAAGCATCCTGTTTAACTGAAAAAAGTTGTACTATTATCAGTGAAATGTTTCAACTGTCAAATTAAGTTTTCCCTGAGCTAGAGGAACAGCGTGTGACATCCCAGGCAATTGCACAGCCCCAAGTTACTGACCTCTGAAGTCAATGAAGGTGAACAGCAAAATTACTGACTCAGCATGTGACCAGCTTGAGCCAGGCAGCATTTGGGGAAGATTCACTTTTTGACCTTATAGCCAGAGGTGCTGAACCCTCACCATCACCACTGAACTGCCCTGGAAAAGGGATGGGCAGCACACGCAGGTAAGAGTGATAAAAATACTCCTGTCCACCTGTGGAATTGCAAAAGAAAAATCACAGGACCCATACGCAACCATGCACGAGTTCAGCTCTTATGCAGGCCAGGGAACACACTTTCCCCTATGTGCACACATATGCATATATACACGTATCTGCAAGTGACAGTACATCAGCATATAATCAACCACAGGGAGAAGGGAACATGAGAAGAGATACCTGTAGTCACTGTTTTCTGAAAAAAAGTAGTGTGGCAACACTCATGAAGTCATACTAGAGAGAAGACAACTTCTCACAAGACAAGCTTGTTGTCCTGGATATCACCTATTGCCACAGAGCCAGGACTTCACCCATACTTGCTCGCAGACCAACACCGCCCTCTTGAACCAGCTTTCATCCACACCAGCTCAGGGACAGGCAGCAGCGATCAATACCCACACGCTGAGCTGTAACAACTGAGAGCACTCCTGGGTTAATGCATCTCAGACAGAAGCCAAGAAGCTCCACGCCACTTGCATGCACCAAATGCAGAGGTTACAGAAACAGGGACTACACACAGCATTTTTCACTATGAGTGGAAAATGCCTATAGCTGTTTAAGAAATTATATATCCAGGCAGGCTTAGAGGCAGGGCACTGAGGCCAGGGACCACAAGCCATCTAGCATCATCATTCCACTTAAACATCAAGGGAAGAGTGGTAGACAGTAAAGTTACTGCTAATTTCTCCCAGCACTCTTCTATCTGGGGACGCATTAGTAATGCCTCTCCCTCCCACTCCAACAAATGTTTAAAGGAAAGCGAAACAGCACAGAGGCAATGACCTGATGAAGTTTCTGGCTTTATGTGACATCCTTCTTGATACACAGGACTGATTTGCCTACCCCTATGGTGCTCATGATGAAGACAGTGCACAAGGATCAGGCCAGCAGCAAAAGCAGAGGGAAGGACATCTCACTAATTTTAATGAAAATGTCACCCCTCTTTTATCCTGCCAAACTGGTATAACAAGCTTTCTCTCAACAGAAGGAGAGAGTTTCCCTGTGACAACTGTCCTCATTGGGAAGCACTAGTCAGAGCCTTGACTAAGGTCCATTTCAAACCTTAAGTCTGGATATAAGCGGTGTTCAACTCCAACAAGGCTAGATTCAGATCTTGGTTATCCTACTGCTTACACATTCCTCACCGGCACCATCAGCGGTTTACAGACATCCTACCACAATCAGAGCCTCCCCTGAACTTCTCCCCCACCTCGAGATGAAGATCAGCACATGCTTGTGTTTGTGTCTGTACGGGTACTAACTGGGGTGGCTGCTTGCAAACAAACCCTGTGCCCTTTCATGCTGAGAGTCAAGAGCCTGGTGTCTTGCCTGCAAGGTGACTTTCAGGTGACAAAAGTTTAGTGTGGCTTCAGCTGCCCTTTTGCAGCGCCGCGCTGGCTGTGAATCGCAGTGGACTGGGACTGCAACTCGGCTGCGACGGCGTGCCCACGTGTGGCACGTGCAGCCAGTGTATGGACAGGAGCTCTCCTAATTGGATCATGGCCCCCTGTAGCGCCTGCTCACAGCTGGTAAGGAGGCTGGGATCCCAGCTTAGCTGCCGCTCAGCCAAAAGACAACCCTGGGGTGTGGAGGATGAGGATAGCCACTTCCAGCTTAAAACAGACACTGTGCAACCTCTGCTGGTTTTAGCCAGCCGTAGGTCAGAGAGAGCTGGCTGCTCCCCTTCACTTAAGGAAAAAAAACAAACCCAAAAAGCCCTAAAATTGAACAACAGCATAACATGTCGCTGCTTTCCAAATTAAAAACACTAGAATTTACTCCCATGGGAAAACTTCAGGAGCCCTTATTCTTGTCCTAAGCGAGATGAAATCTCCTTTTCATTTTAAAAAGGCACTAATTTTTTTGGCCCAAAAGATGCAGAGAGACTCTTCCTCGGTATGCTCAGATATCCTCTCCCCAGGCCCAGGGCTCTGCAGAGGCAGAGCACCAGCACCTGCAGCCAGCCTCTCAGCTGGCTTTGGAGTCACCCTCATTAGGTGCCAAGAGTAGTTTGTTATGGGGACACTGGCTCTATCGCTCTTTTCATGGTGCCCAGGCGTAAATCCACTTCTGCACTGACCGCTGCCCAGCCAAATTGCTGCTTCCAGGCAGCAAGGTTACAGCAAGCCCAGGCAACAACGGGAAGCCAAAGGTGAGTTCAGAGCCCGCAGGCAGCGCCCCAGCTCTACAGGACATACCCAACCTTCATCCACAGCCGTGTCCAGGCTAGGACCTCAATTCCCCTCCCTGGGTGAGGCCCCCCTGCTCATACCTCCATCTGACACACCACACTGCCCCTTCCTCCCTCTCTTGGGGTTCCCCATGAGTCCAGACACCAGGCACCCTGGCGCAGAGCAGAACATTCACCACCCAAGTTGGGGGAGATTTGGGTCTGTACATGCACTTCGCAGCTCAGGCCCAGCTCAGCATAAAACCCTCTGTTTCCCCCCCCCCCTCTCTCCCCCCCACCCCTTTTCTGACAGATTTCTCCAGAGATAGACAAGGAGGAAGCATTTTTGCCTCCAAGAAAGAATGAAAATTACAACCCTATCTACATAGCAAAGGATACTTTACCCCTGGGTGCAGAACAAGAAGGCTGAAAGAAATGTAAGCTAACACAAAAATTATGAGCAACTTTGGATGTGGTTAGGTCTCTGGTGTGAGACCAAGATGCAATCCTTTCTTATTTCTTCCTCCTTTCTGTTTCTAAGATGCAGAGAGATATTCAGCTCATATAGTGGGTAAGGCAGATAAATAAATAAAGTTTTGAAGATTTCAGAATACATGCAGCTCTGTGGTAGGGAGTCTCGTCACACAGGCAACAATGAAGAAAGAGTAAGTCCTGCAGAACCAGTAAGAACAGGAAGACTAAATTAATTCAGTGCTGTGATAACAAATTAAACTGCTTCAGTTAGGTACACAGGTTGGTGCCATTTCTTGTGCAATGTATTTACAGGAATATCAGTTCACCAGTGATGGAAAGTGGAACCTGATCTGAAATACTGCTCTTCAACAGCCAGACAAGCATGCCAGAAAAGCTCTCATACATGTAAGCCAGCTCTTCTCCAGCCCTCAGTTACTCTCTGCCAGTTGTTTAGTCTTCCATAAAGAATACATACATTTTTCCTGCATTCAAACATTTTATCAAACTGCCATATAAAAGTCAATGGATATTAAAACAGAGTAGTACTGTATATTCTTGCTACAGCCCCAAATTCAATTATAATCCTTCAAGACCCCAGGGAAAAGTTACAAGTGGAAACACTGTGCGCTCAAAATATGAGAAATGATTGCATTCGGCATCTGTAAGTTTATTTCTAATGCCTTTCCTCAGGAAAGCAGGTACAAATAATTTGCAGTCATGATGTTGCTTTTGTTTGCAATGCTGCCTCCGCTTTGCTGCTAACTGCACTTAATCTTTAGTTTAAGTTGTCTTGCTTACAAGGATACCAAAAGATTCCCCCCCTCTCCCTAGGTGCTTCCAAAGCATTAGGCTCATTGCTAAACAAGGGAATAGATGCAAAACGAGTGATATTAGTTCCCCATACCAGTTACCAGGAACTGCATTTTTAAAAAAGGCCTTTTTTCTTTTTTTTCTTTTTTTTTTGCACAGATACCTTTAAAGACTTTTACTTAGAGCGAATATGGGACTCATCACTTGATGATTAATTTGCATGTTGATAGGCAGTCAGTGTAGCAGCTTTCAGATTAGGGACATTCCGCTGCACACTAAAAGGCACAAAGAACAAAAAGTGAATTTCAATCTTGCCCTTCTTTTCCAGTCAGTGCATTCCCAGCCCATGTCTATTGATGAGCAGTTGGAACAATACCAAAATGCAGTGTAAGATCAATCCTGCTGTTTACTTCGCTGAGCTGAAGGAACAAAGGACAGAAGAAAGGACTTAAACCCAGCTATAGTAAAAGAGTGGGGATGAAGGATGAAAAATGTGCCTGATGGGCAGTAGCACAGAGTAAACTCATTTAGAAAATAGGCAGCTCCAGCTGAGATAAAACCAATGATGATTTGTATTTTGTACTGTATCTTCAGGGGATAAAAGCACTTCTATCAGATACCATTGGAGGCAAACTTGAAACACTGCAGTAAAATGCTATGTTCCCTACTAGGGAGAGAATAAAAATTCCCATAATTGCAAAGGAGTGTTAAATATCTGATTGTGCATGCCTTTTTCCTCCCATGGTGAGATAACTCAACCCAGTCCTCTTTTTAACTTCACAGGACCTGTCTAATAGAATATTCAGCTGGATGCTTTTGTATCAAATGCAGCATGACACCGTGTTTTACTTTGATAAATACTGATAATTGTAATTTGGGGGATTATTAGCCTTTAAGCCTTTTTTTTTTTTTTAAAGCTACTTCAAATGAGAAGGATGCAACTTCATTGCCTGAACAGGCAGAAGGAGGTGAAGTGAGAGGAAAAAGTTCTCGTTCAAATGCAAATATCTTAACAAACTGTAACTAATGGGAAGAAGAAAATAAAACAGTCCCTTCTATCACTAAACAAAAATCATCCTAAATCAAAAATCTATTTACTTTTACTGAAAAGCAAGAATATCTGACACAATGAACTACCACCATCTCAGGCAAGGACAGCACAACACAGAATAATAGAGACGGTAAAAATGAACAGCAGGAGAATTGATGGTATCCTTGTTGACATTGAAGTACAGTGGAATTTGGTTGTTTACTGATCACCCTTTACAGGGTTCGTTCACCTATTTGGTTCAAAAAATTACTTCCCAGAGGCTATTACTTGCCGATAGGGATGTGTTGGCTCCTCGCTTACACTGATCAATGTACATTCTTCCAGTAAGGATAAAATTTGAAGTAATTTATTTGATTTTCTATGATGCTTCGAAAGAATCGCCGACTGTCACTGAGCAGCAGATAAACAACATTCCTGTTTGCAGAAGTAAGCACTTAGAGACAATTATAAATTGACCTGCCTAGACACCAGCACACCAGAGCGTGAACGTTATCTTTGCAAATAGGATAACGTTTCATATATACTGGTTCATATATAACTGGTAACTGGTTCATATATATATATGCTTGCTTTGGGAAGATTATTGTTTAAGGGAATCAGAGGCAGCGATAGAAGGAAGTAGGCAGAAAAATCTGAGAGACTTGCACGAACCAAGCATTTGAGAAAAGCCTCCATAGTACATCCAAATGCAGCTGTGCCAGCACAGCAGGAAGGATAAAAGGGCTAAAGTTAGGTACAAACATCTCTGCTGCTGACTCAACAGCTGAGGTATTTCTGTGGGTTGATGAAGATCCAAAACATTTTCTCCATTTCACCTCACTTTCCAACCCCCCTGTTTACTCCAAAGTGACCTGACGTGTCTCTTTTGTCCCAGGATACAATAGCTAAGAAACTCAGGCCCTGATTCTGCAACTCTCCTCTTTTGGTGTTATTCAGCAGGAGGAGACGTCAAACCACTGCTGATTAAAAGCCAGCATATTAGAATCAGAAAGGAGGTCCACTCTGTCTTGTGTTAACATAGCTTCTACCAGCCCGCTTCTGTGCTAGAGATTTAAATCTTCCTTTTTACTAAAATATTACACCTGCAGGTGCTCTCCTGCAGTCCCCACAGTCTGCCAGAAATTTGTCCAGCAGGGCGATAATGCATCCCACTTGCCCTGGTGAGAGGGAATAGCGCTGCGTATGGACCAGTTCCCAGAAGGAGGAAGGGGGTTTTTTGTCTATTTACAGTAACTTTCTCCGAATGTAGAAGGATTTCTGTTTAGTTCTGTGTGCACGCTCTCTCTCCTTACATAACAAATAGCATAATCAGATAAACCACTGTTAATTTTAACTCTCTCTTTGGAACATTCACACAAGCACACCCATCCGCATTTGGGAAGAGTCCTCTATTTTTATCCGTAAGCATAAATATTTGGTACACCGATGGATCTTAAATTTTTAACTATGTTCCTCCAAGCTTGAGAGTTCATGTTGCTTCAGAGACAACACAAGCCAGTTTATAACCCTCTAGAAACACGCAGGCTCTGATAAAGTTTCACAGCTGAAATAACCCTCACTACAGTGGTAAAAATACAATGCCATCAGTATAAAATAAGGCAGTATTATTCTAAGCCATTCTGTGTCCATAAATAGTGCAAGATTAAAGTGCCTATAAATTGCAGAGTCTTATTTACTTCTAGATACAATTACATTTACAACAGATAAACGTCCAAAGTCTTTGAAATCTTAAGTCCCTGCTGTCATTTTCTGGATGCAAAACTATACTGCATGTATCTGTAATACACATTTCTCTCAAGAATATAATTCATAGGGAGTCTAGTGAGAAAAAGACTACCTCCTCCTTCTAGCTTCCCCCACCCACCCAGTCATTGGCCCTATGATAAAATCCCTGACATTATCTTGAATTTCTGCAGCACTGCAATTAAAAACAAACCAACCAATCCACACCACCACCACCAAAACCCAAACTCAAACAACCCAGTCATATGTCTTTCCCTTTTAATTAAATAGTATCAGCAGGTGATGCTCAGGTCTGTAAGGCTGTATATGCCCACACCTCCCCACTCCTTTTAAAGATGAGAGGAAGTTCTGTTGGCCTTTTGGGGGCAGCCTGCTCACATCCATAGCAGGACCAGCACAACTCAAGAGGGAACAATGCAAATACAAAGTCAAATTCTCAGAAGTTGCTGGGCATTTGAGGTTCCCCAACACCTCAACTGGATTCCTCAGGTTGACGAAGTTGAGTCTTTTTGATTTTGAAAGGATTTGTGCTTTTGCAATATGAGGTGAAGGGTGGGAAAGGGACATATGCATGCCTTACCTTTGCCACTAAAGGAGAGAACAGTCTTGAAAGGATTGAGTGCTGCAATGGGAACCACATCACCTGAAACAAGGGCACACAGATCCACTGGCCAGTGCTGATGGGGCAACATGTTCAGTACACCTAGGACAAACCCTCTGCCTCCCACCCCAAGTTCATGCCTAAACAGGCGCAAGTAATATTTGACCTACGTGCTGTGAAATAGGAGAGCGGCAAACAAAACACACAGAGAAACATTCAGTCAGCCTCCCAAAAGAGTTTTTGAAATCTCACGATATTATTTAATTCCTTAATTACTAATTACTTATATCCTAATTACTTGAATCCCACAAGCAAGATCTTCTCATGTAGCTGACACACATTTTTAGAGATTATCCAAAATTTCACAAACCTTGCCAATTCACAGACATATAGTTGGTTCCCTGAACAATTTCCTCGAGCAAAAAAAAAAAGCAGGCAAAAGCAGGCAGTCAACCAGACTTTGAAATTGCGCTAATGCCTTTATAGTTTCCTCCTCTTCCTTAGTTCATCCCTTTTTTTTAATTAATTGTAAACACAAGAGTACAAAGACAGAATGTAGACTGAAGTCTCTTTTTGAGGCTGGGCATGCTGGTATCCTTATTTTAAAGGGAACAAAAGTTCTCAAAGCTTTACAGAGATCTTAAGGTCCCAGGGATGGACTTGTAGTAAGAAATCAGGCGCAAAATCCAAGTTAGGTGTCTTATCTTGGCACCTGAACCATCAGCTCAGTTTCTCCCTGAAACAAGACCAGTGAGGGGCAGTTACTGGGGGAAATTCTCCAACAGCCTCTGCATGGATCTTGCCGATGCCAACGACTGAGTGGGAGAGTCCAGACACATCCAGTTCTTGACCTCTCTCCTAGTGGCTAGCAAGCACAAAGCTAATGCCCAGATGTCTATGGAGATGCACCATGAAATCTTATCTTTCTTGCCCGACTCTAGTCTAGATTTTCTGGACCTTCCTTTACATTTCAACTAGCTTGGACCAAAGCCTATTTATTCCCGAAAATTTCCACTAAAATTGTTTTACCATTGTCCTCCAGAAACAACCCAGGCATCTTGGAGCATACACATTTCCATAATTATGGAAAGCCTAGATCAAGAGCTGGCCTATTCAGAGCATCCTACTCAGAAGAATTTTGCCATAGGATCAAAGCAGTGGGCAACGTCTTCTCTAAGCTTCTTCTAGCCATAGTAGACATACCCTGTGCAGACAGCTGAACATGTAATCGTTTGTTTTAAAAGGCACACCATAAGAGGAAGCGTCCAAGGCAAAGAGGAATGAAGAAGGGGGGAGGACTAAGAGCAGTTTCAAATATATGTTTCTGTAATTTGCGTCTAAAAAAAGAAAAGAGTTTCACTGCTTGAGCTTTGACAAGAAACCAACTCCACAGGCTCTGTGAGGTAATTACAGCAGTTTCCAAGAGAGGTTCTGGAGCACGCCAGATGACGGGCAGAACATGAGCTAAGAGGCTAGGAATGGGAACGGCAAGTAACCACAGGTCAGAGTGCAAGGCTTGGACCTCTGATTTTAAGGGGTTAGCATGTAAATAAAATAAATAAATAAATGAAAGGAACCTGGAAGCCAGTGCTGACTTTTATCAGGGACCAGGGTCAAGGCTGTGAATGACAGCTCTAAAAGGCTGGACTCCATCAGCACTTGAACTGCTGACATCTGTGGGACTTAGAGATGATGGCAGTATATCTCAGGCTGATGCATTACAGCAACACAGCTCTGACCTGCAGGGACTAGCATTTCCAGAGCTTTTCTTAGGACCAGTTGCCTTTCCCAAGACAAAATTAAAACTATTTCTAGGCTCCAAGCACAGTCCACAAGCCCTCTCCATGCTCCATACCTCTGCAAATCACCTGAACCAGCAACAGTGGATTTCAGAGTTAAAACAAATGCAGTGGGTCAGACCCCTAACATCTACTGTTTCAGGTTGCCTGCAGACTCAGGCATCTATAACATTTAGGCAACATCCACAGTGTCCTGTAGCTATAAAGGCTAGAAGCTTTTCCCACATACTCATTTCAACATCACCAAATGGTAGTCTGATTCCCATTTCTTGCTATCCCCTTCCTCATTTTCTCAGCTTTCACAAACTTCTGTTTCATATGTTCTATCCCAATCCAACCTTTCCCAGAAATACAGGGAAGAGAACAGAAAGGAGGTGTTAACAGAACTTTAAAAAGTGGCAATTTTCTGAGAGGCTAAATCGCACAAAGGATTAAAATAAGATGCACAGCCTCTGCATAACCAGTTCTCATGGTATGTCTGCTGTGCAAGGATCAAGTGTTATCACCATCTGACTGACATGCAATGATTAAATGAAAAATGTCGATGGTGTGTCTGGCTCTGCATGTTCAAATGTCAAAACCTCTTTCCGCCCTCCTGAAAAAAGAAACCAAGAAACTTGTCTCTAATTAACACACCTTCTACTCTTCCCAGAAATCAGGTCAAAAGCTCAATAGATAAGAAGGAATTACTCCTCACGCTACAAGAGGTCTAGTGGGCCTGATTCTGTATTTTCCACCTGAACAAAAACTCATACAGATCACAAAAATAAGGTCTTCATCTGAGGGTGGCCAGGAGGATCAGCCCAGGGCTCTAAGAGGGAGTAGCATGGGGAAGTCTGCTTAGACGCAGTTATACAAGCAGCAGCAACAGGAAGACCAAAACAGCCTCTAGAACACCCTGCACATGTCTCCAGATATTTACACATTTTCCTGTAGAAAAATGGTGCAAATGGCTCAAGCATAGGGAAGAATTTCATTTCCCCAAAGAACCAAGCATCTCTCCCCAGCCCTCAGGCTGCAAGCAGAAAGGGGGTTTGGCCTCAGCAAGCCCAATCAACGTACTTGATTTGGAAAGTTTCCTGTTAAATTTTGCCATCCTCAAAAAATAAAATCCCTGGAAAATTTACATATGCAGCTACAGCAATAGCAAATTTACACCAAACTATTCTTCCATCATGTAATGAGAGCAGCCAGGGCCAAGGGGAGATGATTTAAAAAAAAAAAAAAAAAGAAAAAAAGAAAAAAGAAAAGAGAGAGCAAATAAAGCAAGGAACAGGGAAGAATGGATGTCTGAGCTCTTCCCCTTTTGTACTTGGGGTCACTAGCTTAATTTTCTCTTACATTTGAGTTGTTTTTAATTTCCAGGAAGTCTTCTCAGATATCTTGAAATTTTGCCAAATTATCATTAAGCCAATATTTTATCTCCTCATAAAAATGCTACAGTATCTCCTCTGTGCCATACATACTGCAGGAATAGATCTTAAATCAGGGAGGATGGGAATTTGTTTTTAAAATGACTTAACTATTTCATCCATCTCAGAAAGATGGAAAAGCTTTAAGGGAAAAAAAAAATCCCTTTAGTGCTGCCCTCCCCAAATATAATTATTATTTTCCTGTGGCTCTGTTTGAAACATCAGCACTGCATATCAACATTATGATTGCTCTTCACCTTGCACAGCTGACCACAAATGAAGTTTCACAAGAAAAATAGCTATTAAACTTCCATGTGCAAGGCACTTATAGACATGGGATCTACATAGAAGCTTCACAAATTCATCATTAGTCACAGTCTCCAGAAGTCCTGTAGGGAGGAAGCAAGAAAACCAACAGCACAGCAAAGTACAAACACTCCTTTGCGGATCATAACAACGTGAGAGAGATAAGGGACGCTCAGACAGTTAACAAGTACGAGTCCAGCCCAAAATGGATGTTCAACAGTCCTTCCCTTTATTAAAACAGTGCATTTTCAGAGACGACATTTTTTGCTCCCGTTGTTGCTACTTCAAAAAACAGTAAATAAGCCCAAATTTGGCCCAGTGGAATAGCTGCACCATTTAGTACATATGGCCATTTGGTCAGATCCCTTGTCATCACGGAAGAGTCTAGCAGAGAGCACAATTCCAGGTAAATGATGTATAGGAAACGCAGGGAACTCATCTAGCCCATCATTAACCTCATCCTGAGACAGCCCCAGAGGCAGTCCTTTAGCCACCAGCACAGCCAGCTGTCAATTGTGTCAAACCAGTAACGTATTAGTTAGCAGGGGAGCAATCTAAAAAGCCAGCCATAGATCCAAATGCCTAAAAGATATTCTCAAATGTGGTAATTATGTCCTGCAGCTGCCAAGAATGTCCTCGGAGAGTTCACAGATATTGGTTGTACCAGTGAATCAGAGCAGATAGGCACTCTAGCCTTATCAGGAGCGTTAACAACAGACAAGGCTCCCTTAAACTTGGAGGGAGAGATTTTGAACCGTCGGCTACAACTGGCATACAGCTTAAAAACTAGTCTGCTCTTATTTTTTAACAGCATGCCAACTGAGGATCTTCATTGCTTAATACATAATTATTTTTAAACACAGCGTAGGACATGACATGATAACAGAGATGAGTTTCGGAGAGGGATCCACAGAGATCCCTGAAAACGAGGTTTCCTTTGCAGTCCGATAAGTTGGGGAACTAAGTGTGGATGCAGGTCACAGAGAAATCAACATCAGCTTTTGAAAACACTCACATGCTTTTACTGGAGACCGAAGGACCAGCCTGCGTGTAGCCTCCTGTAGAGGGTCCAAAGGGATTTACTAACCTGTCTGACATTAGCAGGTGTTTCATGTCCATCCTGCAATAGAAAAAAATGTTTGTGAATGATACTTGGCAGCTAGTAGACGATAGAGCAAACTTCTGCTTATTTCAGCGATAAGCAGCTAGCTAACATAACTGATAAGGTCTGGCAATAGTGACAGAACAAGTAGCTACTACCTCTGAGCAATTTCCAAGGGCAGAGATCAGAATAACTAGGGCAGAAGGAGCCACACCACAGAGCAACCAAAGAAAGAAAACCAAATCCCGAAGTCCAGCACCCACTGACAAAATGCAATGTTGTCAACTTACAAACACTACTGTGCAAAACCGTTGACTTTGGTTATGTTTTCAGCGGGGTGGGGAATCTGTAATTCTCTTAAAAGTTTTCTGTGATGTCAAAATGCTGAGTTTTACTCATCTAAAATGGTTTTGATTCAACTTACTTTCCGTTTTAAGAAATAATTCAAAACAAATTAACTCACATTTTTCCAATAAACCTCCTTTCTCTTCACAACTGTGTTTTCATTCAGACACAGAATGAAAATTATTATTTCTAAGAATGATTTTTTTTGAGCTTTAAGTCCCAGCTTCACTTACCACAAACCAAACAGAAAAAAAAAACAGCAGACACAAACCATCCAGAGGCCTCACATTCCTGAAGTCAGAAGAGCCAGTATAATCATATGTAAACTGCGCCTATCATACCCCAAACTAGCCAGGACTTCCCTTCAGAAAGCTAACCACATATAATAGTAGAGAGGAACAGAATGCAGGCAGATCTCAGATATATCCCAAAGGACATCCTGACACATTAGAAAATAAGGGATTGTGAAAACTAGAACAACTTCTGGGGAATGCTCAAGTGAAGATAAAGTCTGTCCTGAGCATTTCAGAGACAAGAGCGCTGGCTGGAATGGTGTCAAAATTAGGTAGTCCTAACAGTGGGACGTAATGCTGAAAGGCAGTTGCAATGATTCTCAAAACTAACAGTCATAAAGGACAGTTAGGATACCTAGAACATCAACTACAAGCAATTAAGACAATCTAGAAAACAAAGAGCCTGTCATTTAACATCAGCTAGATCAGGTTTGCTTTCCAACCTCTTTCCTATTTCAGCATTTAGCATTGGTTTAATTCACAAGACCCAAAATGAAGACTTAGCAAAAACATGCACAAAGCATTTCTCGACGACCAAAAACACTCAACAAAAACCTACACACCCACAACAACAACACCCCCCACCCAACTAAAGAAAATCGGGTGTGTTCAGCAAGAAGTTTCTGATGTTCCATAGAATTTTCAGAACACAGGGCACATTCTAAGTCTACACTAGAGAACAAAAAGGAGAAAAGACCCAGCAGCAATTTCAAACCAGATCTTCTACGGCTTGTCAGTGTGACCACCCCAGACGACTGAGGAGCAGCATCCATGTACAGAGGGGGCAGAATCCCCAGCACCAACTCTGACCTTTGGAGGAGGCAGATGTCCATCCATACTCTTTGAGGCATTTTCTCTTGCAATTATTTATTTTCCGTATCTTAATTTAGGAGAAATTAAGCAGGAAGGATGCTAATCTGGGAAAGGAAGGAAGGATTGGGCATGATGACCTCAGGCAGAAAAGACCACTGCTTCTTGGGCCCTTTCCCTCCTCTGCAGTCACTAGCATTCTTTCCTCTAATTTAACCTCAGTTCCATCACCATTACAATTGCCAAAATATCTCCAAACCTGTAGACATTTCCAAAAAGTGGAATAGCACACTTCCACAGGGTAAACCAGTAATATTTAATTGAAACTAATGAAATGATGGTACACCTGATGGTCAAAATGAGATTTTTCAATAGGCTGTGTTTTTTGGACAGTGGAAACAGTTGATAATAACATTTATCTGTTTAAAAATTCTGAACACTTCTGTTAGGCCAAAGAGACCACCTATTACTCCTGTTCCATTTTTGGTTACATGCATGTCCAAAAGGTTCTTGTCAATTGACAAGATTTTCATGTCAATTATTTGAAAAGACAAAGTAACATTTTCACGCCCAGGTGACATTAGGATTTGAACACCTGTATTCAGAAGTGACGTAGAACTTTTTAGCCTATCCAAACTAAAACTGAGAATTTTATGTAATATTTTTTCCTCTGTCCAGCTTTCATCAGGTTGGACAGATAAGCAGAACTCTTGAATCCACTGTAAAGATAAAGCTTATTTTATTTAAATACAGAAAAAGTCTACCATTCTCATTGTGAAGAGGTCCCTAGAGAAGAAAACATATGGCCCTGGCTTTCCATTCCAGAAACTTAAAACCTTGAAGATTATAATATATTAAAAAAAAAANAATTAAAACCTTTAAAAATATAATATAATAAAAAAAAAAAAAAAAAAAAATCTCAATTTTAACTATTTCATTGCTGATTATTTTAGCAGAAATATCCTGCTACCATAAGCCTCATGCATGCTTCCTGCTCACGTAGGTTGGACATCAGCTGTCCCATCTAACCTTTGAACACTTCACATTCTCCCTCAACAGTTGTCAAAAAACTATAGCTGTGTGCTATCCAGAGAAAAATAATCACACACGCTAAGTAAGATGGCACAAAATGGAATGCTACAGTGAAAAAAATAACAAGTTCCACTCTTCAATTTTCTAACCAGAATTCATTCCCAAGGCAGATTTTTTTCCTGGGAACCGCATGTTTTGTGTGGTTTCTTACACCCTAATATAATATTTTTGAAACAAATTTTGCAGTTAGAAAAATTTAAATATTTTAAGTCCTCAGTAGTCCCCTGATTACTTCAGAACCCTCAGGTTCATGCAATCTCATCAGAGAGAAACAAAAAGGGTTACAAAACAAGGATTCTTCTATGTATGAAGTCCATGTGAACCCCAGTGTAGCCTGTGAATAGTGCAAAAGTACCTTGTTTACCTCAATCTTTTAAAAGACTAAGGAGCCTGGAGCATTTTGATTAAGCACTGTGACTGATAAACAGATAAGCAGCATGACAAAGGGACAACACCAACCCTGCACCTCTCTCAATAACCCCTTCCCCAACATTTATTAATTTACTTATCATTTTCAAGAATCGCTACATCTCCTAGGGGGTGGTTTCTTCTCCCCATACCATCCAGGAAGCCCACGCGCCAAGGGCTCCCCCGAGGGAGCAGTTCAGCGCTCTGCTAACACAGCAGCCAGACAACTTTTGCCTTGTTTACCCAGATACCAGAGATTTGAGTTTGGTACGTGGCTGCATTGCTTACATGAAGATGATCTGTTCTACAAAACTTGTATCAATTTACTTTTCCCAAGTACCAGGCTGCAAGTACCCGGCATCTCTCCTTGACAATCTAGTACCTCACCAGACACTAATCCAAGGCACAAGTTTGGCTTCTGCAACTGTTCCCACTCCTCCCTCCTCCCGCTTCCCCTTTGCTGGACTTCTTGATCATGAGTAAGAAAAAGAAATTACTGGTTTCTCATAACCTTTTCTGAATTTATTCACCCTGTGAATCTGCCAGAAAGTAGTCGGCCAAAAACCATCTCCTTCCCACCCATGCCTTAGCCATGACATATCACATATAACTTGGTGATAACCTGTTTTGGCTCTGCAAGTAAACAGCATGTTTGCAGGAGGTGTCAACGCTCAGTTTTAGCATCTGCTGAGTTTTGTTTCTTTTTAGCACACTCTGCATTCCTCCTGGCTGGACCTGCCAGGCTAACTTAACCCTATTTGGGAACTGGGGAAAACGGTTCCTAAATAACAGAATAACTTCACAAAATCGCTGACAAACACAAATATCTTTTCAAGTCCAAAATGTCTCACAGCTTATTTTCATTCACCAGTAAAGTACTTTGCAGCTACCACTGCCGTCACCAGCCCTTGGGGCCCAGACTGCATCCCACCATGGGTGCTATCCTCACACCAGCTCTGCTGCCCTGCTTGGGTGCGGGGAGACTGTGCCCAGGTTGACAAGGTCCCCACCTGCCCCACAGTCACCACCAGTTCCCTGCCAGCAGGTAACAGCCTCTTCCTACAACGTGCCTCGTGAAGCACGTGCTGTGTCGCCAAGGGAGCAATCACATGCTTGATCGTGTGCTTCAGCATCCTACACAATTCGATTTTATTTAAAAAAAAAAAAAAAAGTGCCAAGACAGCAAGGACTCCTCCCCCAAAGCCATCAGGAAGCCAAAAGCAAACTATTCTTTCACCAACAGCACGCACTGAATATGCGTCTAAAAGATATTTCACATACAGGTGAAAACGGGCAGTGCAAAGCTGTAACACTGCTGGAAATGCTTTCATTTTACAGGCCTGACTCTCACAGCCAAATGCGTACGGTGATAAAATAACTGGCCCAACACAGAAGAGATTTGGCAGTGGCTGCACTAAACATTTTTCAGTCGTAGTTCCCCTTCCCAAATGCTACTAGAACTCAGTATTAGTTTCCCCAAACTGGATCCATCTCTCTCTCTCTTCACTGGATTTCTAACATTATCCCAACTACTGCTTGTGGGAATTCATTTTCTGAGAAAAGTTAAACTCCTGTACATCAAATCAGGTTTGTATCTGGTGCTCCCTGTGAAAGCATCTGGCACTTATTCAAGAGTTCTGAATTGCAGTCTTTGAGATCATTGAAAGCTTTCACCGGGTGCAAGCACCAAATCCCAGTTTCTAGCCCCAGCTCTGATGCAGAAACGGGGCTGTGCATTGAGCTGCCACTGCAGCTTCTATAGAGCCTGTCACTCCCTACCTTCTCTTCCCAAAGAGAAGGAATAACTTCCTTAAACACTCGCTCAGATGGTGCAAACCAGCATTCACCTTGAGACTGAAGCAGATGACACCATGTAGGTGAAAGGAAACATGACAGAGGCCACTGCTACTCAGCGCTTCACAAAGACAGAAAAGGCCTCAGGGTACACAACAGAACGAGAAACTTCCCCCCCACACACACACCACTGATGTTTATTGATTTGTCCAGTTCATAGGCAGCATCCCTTAATGTTCTGCTTTCATGTTTCTGCTTTGTTGCATGGGTACAGAAAAGAATATTGCAAATTGATCTTTCTTCCCTGCCTTTGTTTGGAACGAACTCCTATTAGGTTAGCTCCTCCGGCCTGTCATCTCATGCTCACTTTGCCAGTATATAATCAGCATGGCTAAACACCGAGGGCCGAGCTGATTAATTTCCAGCCTTCGCCACTGAGCCCATTGATGCACTCCCTGTTTGATGATCTATGCAAGAGAGGACCACTTTTGATTGCTTGACCCCTGCCCTTAAACCTCGAGCTGTCGGCTCTAGCACCTGTCTAAGTTAACAGCACACACATTGTGTTTATTTTCAGTTTAAAAGGAAACCATAACAATGGATTAGCATTCTCAAAACACAAAGGGCCTGATTTTCTGCTCAGCACTGAACTCTTGCAGCTCCCACAGATGGCAGATGATTTCGGGGTGTCCTTGGTACCTCCAAGGACATGCCCAGAATACAAGTTTAAACAAAATATATCTCACTCTGTATCTGGATACAAATTTATGAGCCATACCCATTAAGTAAAATCAAGATGGGAAAAAAACCCCACCAATTAACACATCTTCATGCCTTAATTATTCACCTGATTTGGGTTTAGGTAAGCACCAACAGTAACATTTCCACTAGCTACATTTAAAATAAAGTGTGCAGCGTTCATTTTTTTCAGTGGTGCCAGAGATGTTACTGCTGTTTGTTTCAGATTAATAAACAGATTTAGTTTATATTCCAGGAGGGACCAGTGAGCGATTACTGTTAAGGCTGTAAGTGTCACAATATTCTTCCTTGCACACAGAAGAATTTTACTTAAATACCCAAGTGTTTATTTAAAAGTGTTATCTTAGACTCCTGAGGATGTTTGGAAGGAAGGAAAGGAGAGGATAGAAACAGCAAAACATGTCGTGGGCAGTTGGTTAGCATGATGGGTTTTTTTAAATGTATATACATATGGGTAATTCTGCATACAATTATTGTAAGTGAATATTTGCAGATATGAGTAAGTATTATATATCTTGTATAATATAGACATACAATTTAACTGTAACAACTTATCCTGGCAGCCACATCTTCACAGCAGCCTGAAATAATATGCCTGGTGCAGCAGGGGTGCACCTGTGCATCAAGAAGAAAAGGAAAAAAAAAAAAAATCTGTATTCATGAGTGCAAATTGGGTAAAATTGACTGACTAGCAGTAGTCAGCTACAAACCTGTAATTTCAAACACTCCTTTTGCTTCCCTTAAATTCCATCTTGCTGCTCATCCTGCAAATGCTTTCCGTAGTGGCACTCTCAGAATAGGATTTCAGGGTGCTGTTCTAGTGGTCATCACAGGGACCAGGTTAGGTGATGCCTGTCCTCATGCAAGGTGGCAGATCAGGTCGGGCAGGACTTCCCTGTTACAATGCCAGATTCAATTCCAGGTGCTACTTTCAGTTATATGTGCGAATTAGTCCCTTTGCAAGTGTTCCTACAGAGGATAATGGACTCCAAGTGGACCCCCCCAGCCCAAGTCTAGTCCTTAGAAGTGGATGCAGAGGACTGTGTTAGCTCCTCACAGCAACCCTGAGGAGCCAGAAAAATTTCAGAAGACATTTCACCTATGGACCCCCATGGAAGGCAAATGTGTCATGAAGACTTCATGGAGGATTATGGCAACAAAAACCATACTCCTGGCCTATTAGCGGCTATTTTTTCTTAATACTTATTACCCTTTATTATAAATAGTACTTTCCCTATCCTGAATCTCTTCCTTATTGGCTACAAAAAGGCCAGATGTCCTTGATTTCACCTGGACTAAATGCGTAGGCTGTTGTAGCCTTCCCTTGTAAAAGGAAGCTTCTATTTCTCCTCCTTCACCTTTCTGCATGTGTTCCTGTCTGAATTCTTCCTGCTTGAACATGGATGGCCAAAATAATGAATGGTATTCACACATATTTTCCCCCATGTTTTTCCCACTGCAAAAATTTCACATGACACACCCCAGGCTTGTGTTAATCCCAGTTATTAATAACGGCCATAAATTTGTGATCGGGAGAATACTTAACAAATGTAGGTCTGATTCCACCATTATGTCTAAAAGCAGCATTTCCTGCTTGTGGCAGAAATTATTTTCACTTCTTACACTCGTGACTTAAAATTTACTGCAACGATATTATCCCATTTCTCTCCCTCCTCAATGACAAGGAGAGGATAATCCGAGGTCTCACAAGCAATGCCTAAGAATGAAGAACTGATTCTGAAGGAATCATCTGTTCTCCACAGCTGCTGGTCTTCGGACAGAGAAATGATGGTCTTAAATTAGACAAAAAATCTTATAATTGGGTATTGGGAATCTGAAAGTGGAACAGACTGGCCGGGAATCTCATTTTCACGTCATCATTCAGCTGAAGACCATCGCTTTGACAGACTCTTGAAAGGCCAAAATTAACTTGATTTCTTGCAAACTTTCTATTGGTTCCTAAACTTTCTCTTACCACAGTGATGATGTCTATGTTGAACAATGTTTCCCCCATACATGTGTGCTATCTTGATTCTCCTCTTATTCTTGCTAACCTTTTGGACATGGCATGGTAGCCACTTTCTACATGCTCTCTCTCCCTTTTTGAGAGGTGGGTATAAGTTCCAGATGCTTTTCGAACCTTTTAGAATCTTCTTGAAATCTGTTCCACCAGCTTTTCAGTTCATCTAACTTCTTACATTTGCAAAAAGCCAAAATACAGGCTTTTAGGACACACTGAGCCAAAATCACAACACTGGCATCAAAACTACAGTAAACCTTCCCAGCGCCTACAAAACCTCTGAGGTGCTTAAAGTTAAGACCAAAGACACCATCACGTTAATAGATAAGAGATGCAGACCCAAACATGAGCAAAATCCAGCTCATGTCTGGTTCAGTATTCCTACTTACCAGAACTCTTGATTTGAATAATCAGCAGGGTTTTTCTTTCCCCATCCCCCCTCTCTCTTACTAATGTACTGTAGACTAACTATATTACTTCAGAATTGCAATAGTTATGTCAAATTACCATACAATTGGCTTTAATCCTATTTACTGGTGTTTTTAATTAAAACATAATAAATAGGAAATTATATCGCTGTCAAAACCTAAAACTACATTGTTTTTTAAAAATCAGTAGATACTTAAAATACAGTAATTGTCTTAATGCATCTTAATTACATCCTTACAAGAAGACAATTTGAAGAGTGACCTATTTTCTTCTGTAGATTTACATAATACAGCAAGCAATCAACGGTGTCCTGGATACCTGAAGCAAGTATTTTAAAGATTAAAATGACTGATGAAATCGGTGCTTTTCACAGGGTTTGTTTTAATACCTTGATGGGTTTTAACCTGCAAACTGTTCGGGGTGAATAGTGCCCTTTAACGATAATGCTTCTGAGGAAAAGTGAATTTAAAGCTGCGGAGGAAAAGTCAACAAGAAACAGTGAAAGCGCACTGAGAGGCACTTCACTGTCTACAGTCCCGTTTGTGACACTGAACCAAGGTTTTGAGCACGTGGGAAGAACACTGGAGGAGCAAGCGCCCCAACACTTTCTCATATTCTCCACCAAAAGGGGTTACAAGATTTTCTAACACAAAAGCAGCCCTGACTTAAAGATACACTCTTTTCCATGAAACAAATTCCTTGGCAGTGCTCACAACAAGTCTTTAACTGCTTCCCTGGATGGGTCCTTGTTCACAAATAACATAGCATCCCAGTGCCAAAGCCAACAGGAGCCAAATGTTCGTCTTCACCTTTGATCCCTGGATCCCAGTTCAGGAGGGAATCTCCTTGACCAGAACACTTGTACATGCAGTTGATTCCTTTGGCTTGGATGGCACTTCATAGCATGCTGTAGTGCACGGCAGCACAAGGATGGCCTCGGTGACACACTAACTGCCATGGTAAGCCCTGGCACCAGCGAATACATCTGTGCAAAACTGAGCCCCAAAGGTCACCTGCTTCCATTAGAGAAACACTTCAGGTAAACAAAACTCTCCAAGTAACACTGCTTTCTGAACACTTCAGCCTGCAAGTATTTTCTCAGGGACACTTATATAATTGTATTGGAACAGGGCAAAAACACAGTTTCACTTCCACTGATCCAGAACCAAAGTCATGGTCATTTCAAATGGCTTTTAATACATAAATACAAGTTCCAACCTTGTATTTAAACTGAACCCAGAACAAAACTACAATAAGCACCCCAAACTCTCAAAACCTGCAGAAATCAACAGGCAGACAAGGCAACATGACCATAACTATCCAGCACATCATGTGGAATTGCTCATATTTTTCCCAGAAGATCTGGGGTCAGGCAAAGTTCCATTTAAGCCACACACCACAAGAGCAACATCTGTCGCTCAAAGAGAATTTACACCCCGCATAAAATGAAATTGAGGCAGGTTTACCACAGTTTTAAATGTATCAGCGCAGTAACCTCATTCAGCCAAAATCTGGACTCTACAGAGCTCCTGGAAGTAGTAGAATAAGATGGAGGAACTATTGGGCATCCTTTATGCACTGAAAAGTAGGAGTGACATTTCTTCCTGTTCTTTTCTAGGAAAAAAAAAAATCCATAAAACCAAAAGAACTGATGCTGCTGTTCAATCTTTGAACTGATCACTGGACCAAGGTCTATATTCTGTCTAGATGCAGAAAATGGCTTTCTAGACTGACAACTGATTAGTATACAAGCATGATTATATGCAAATCTCCAATTTCTATTGACTTAATTGTGATCTGATGTAACATGTATAATTAACACATGCATTTAAAATAAATGTATATTTAATTAACATGCATATTTATAAAATGAATATTTATATTTAGCATATAATTTTGGGTGAATTTAGGTGGCACAAAATTGAGGGGTTATCATTACTGATGAGAGCTAGTCACAGCAAAGCAGCTTTCACACCTCAGGCTCTCCCAGGGGATTTCAGTCCCAATTTATCTCACCTCTGGCAGGCCAGCCTTGGGCCTTCCTCCACTACGCCAAGACTGCAAGTCACACCACACAGATGCGACTCAGGTAAACATCTTCATTAAAGGCAGGGGGAGGGAAGTCACTCAAATCGTAGCTTGAACTGAAAACCACAAGTCTATGACAAGCTGAGTACAAATGAATTTGAAGCCAAAGGTCAGGACGTTAAGCATCAGATTGCCAAAAAGCGTCTCCAGCAATTCAGAGAAGTTTATCCCCATGAAATTCTCTTCTGCAAAACAGAAAATGTAAAGCTTCTTTATATCCTTTGGGCAGGACAGAGGTGGGAGGAACTAGGGCAAATTTAGAAATAGTGGAGACACTGATTTCATAGCAATGCAAAGACAAGATGCCTTAAACACTCTGGAGAGGCCAGCCAGTGCAACAAACTGCAACACCAAGCCAGAAATGTTGATTTGGAGAGTCCATCCAAGCAGCCTTGCTTCTTGCTACTCTCATGGACCACTGGGTTTTACAGGTCATGGTATCACCAAGGTACTCACTGCCACAAGTGCAGGGCACTAAAGGCCTAGGACAAGACAAAACATCAAGGATGACTTCTTTAGTTCAGAACTTCTCTGGTGCAAGTAAGACTTTCTACAATAAATACAAGGTGCTCATTCCCTGGTGCTTCCCAGGGAATAAGCACCCTTAAAAAGTGAAAGCAAATTTCACTGCTTTCCACAAACAAACAACCAAAACAAAACAAAAAAGTGAACCACACTCCTGTGACTCTGTGACTATTTTTCATATCATCTGTTCTCTCCCTGAGGGAGAAATGCTGAACATGTTGCTTAATACACTGCTGGGAGGTGCTCAGTTGTGCTGGTGATGAGCATCAAATGGGAACTCATATGAAACCCAACCCAGAAATTCAGTCATGGGGTTAAGCAGCATGCTGAGGCAGGGCTCATGTGAAGCAACCATTTGTTTCCTACCTACCAGAGTCAGTGTTTGTATGAAGACAATTATTAAATACCCAGTTTCCTTGGGAAAAACAGGAGGAAGGTAATAGCACTTCTCCAACTGAATAGCTACCCGTTTCTCCCCAAGGAGAAATACAGAACGACAGAAATACATTTTCTTCTTCACTTCCTAGGGAAGGCAGAAATCCTGGCTGCTGTTGCGAGGTTTGAAAATACCCTAGTGTGCTCCACTTCTACAATACGATGGAGGACATGCTCATTACAAAGGCCTAGAACATAAACAGTTCATCCTTGCTATTCCTGCAGTATTTTGATCAAATGTCATCTAATTCTAAACACATAGTCCTTCTTGATATATTTAACAATCCAGTTCAACAGTTCTTGCACAGCTGATGCAATCACATTAGCCATTCAGAAATGTACTGTCAAAAGGGAACATTATTTCTAGAAAGACACTGTGCCTTCCAGCACCATACAATGGCAACACATCTAAAATGACCTAGTCCCACAGACACTGGGTTTGGCAGTGATGTATTTAGACAAAAATCAAAAGTTACAAGGGGGAAAAAAAGAAAAAAAAGGATTAATCAAACCATGCATTGCTTCATTAGTAGGACGTGATCTTTCTTCTATCGCACCAGATCTATCAAATCACAGATTTTGCAGTTAATCATTTGGATTGCACATCTCCAGGAAGCCAAGGAATCAATTTACGGTCGCCTTTGTCCATTTCTTCTTCTGCCCCACTCCCCACACTCTTCTGACGTGGTTTTATTACCTGTCCCCTCAGACAAATCTCTTCCCCGCTGCTGTGAGTCTTCCATTCTGCAGCCTCCTTTCCCCAGAATGGCTTTCATTTCTCTCCCTGAATGCTCAACTTTCCCTTCTATTCTTTTCATCTTTGCCTATGTCTCTTAACTCAAAGCAATAAAGAAGAACAGATTTGAGATTTAACAACTGTCAGGATGCCTTTGATAGGAGAGTGTGTACACAAAATGAGCCTGCATTGTGCTAAGGAATGAAGATCCACAAAACAGTGTTAATATTTCTGTTGGTATCAACAGTTGAATTAAAGCTTTGTAACATACGGGGCAATATCATTCCATCATTGCCATGGTTAGTAAATTAAACTGAACTTGGATGCTTTAGGAATGAGTATTTTTGCTGGTCTGGATACAATTTCAAATCATGGTCAAGTCTATTCTCATTCTCAAATATTTCCTGAATGTTCGTTTAAAATACGCATTTCCAATTCATGTGTTCATTTATAATATACATACTTTTCTTCAAATAGATCTGAGTTGTTTGTAAAATGGCCCTTCAATCACAGTGGCAAAGAGTGCACCAAATACTATGCAGAGAACTAAGTTGCTTCAGGGCAAATTCTGTACAAATAAATACATATATATATTCATCACAAAAATATAAATACCTTCTTCACCATGAGAGAGCTCTTACACATTGAAATAGGTTGCCCAGAGGTGGTGGAATCTCCCTCGCTGGAAGCTGTCAAGACTCAGTTTGACACGGCCCTGGAAAAGCTAATCCAAGGCTTTCAACAGGAGGTTGGACCTGATGATTGCCAGAATTCCCTTCCAACATCTTTGTCATACAGTATTCCACTTCTGCTATGGAGTTGCAGCACACTTTGAGGTACGCACAAAATGGCATTAAGGTATTAGAGCCAAATATCATAGAAGAGGCAGGGTTTAAACTGACAAGGAGAAAGACCTTCTACTAATGGCAGTATCCAACTGCTATCATTCATGCCTCCTGTACAGCCCAGATGCCTGCTTCTTCATAACACTCCACACTGGTCTTTGACTGTGTATTTTCATACCAAAATGATTTTTGATGAGCCATCTGGGAAAGGAAAAAACCCACAGCAAACATGCACAAGTTGCATGTCTCTCCAACATGAATATCTTCTCTGTCCCATCTAACACTTAGAAAAATGTTGTATTTACAGGAAATCACTGTTTACTAGTTTATATGCATCCCAGAAGGATCCCAGAGAACACCTACAAAGGCTTCAAAGGATCATGGCAAAACACATCAGGTAGCGTGCTGTGCCAAAGAGATGCTTCCGAGGGAGCTGGAGATGCAGAGTTTTTCCTTGTGCGTGTCAGGCCCCTCAGAACATCTGCTGATACAGCAGAACACTTATTTTGATATTTCAGATTGGTTATATGGGTATTATAACAGCTGTTCCTCAAAAGAAGCACTATATGCTCGTGTGAAACTACAGGTTACAAATTCCCATGCTTCATTTTCTAATTAGTCTTTCTTTTCTCTCCTCCCTGCCTCCCCAAAACCTTACACATGATATATTAAATAACCCGAGATCACCAGCAGTATTGTAGCTACAAAAATTCATTTTTTTATTGTGGTTACAAAACTTCATTGTACCTTGAATCAGTTGGTACCTCTCCCAATACTCAATATTGCATGGAAGAACATTTAACTTTACTGATGCCCCAATACAATTCCCTCTGCTCAGGCAAGAGTGTTCATAGCATACACAACCTCTAATACATTCTGTATCTGTGCTCAGATTTTTTCTGTTGTTTTTTGTACATAGATTACTGGATTTTACTGCAGTTGGGTACTTTCTGGGCGCAGAAAATTCATTTACTCATGCCTCACATATAAAGTAACTACACAACATAGTAATTAGTTCTCACGCTTTGAAAACAGAGTTCTAAATAAAGTGAAGGAGAAGGGAAATTTATAAATTAATGGAAGGGTGGAGAAAAAGAACCATTTGATTTCAGATACAACACAGCATTCAGTGCTAGCATCTGCGTCAATACCCTGTGAACCATTTTCCCCTCTCCCTTCTTCATTGGTATCACTGCTGGCGGTGAATATAGCAAGAACCTTGCCTCATTTGTTGCTTGTGAGAAGAAATGGACAGGACAAATGACCCGATAATGATTGAGAAGGCTCGTCTAATTAGACAAGACAGGAGATGGATGTTCTTGGGTATTTCTTTAGTGAGGAAAGCATAGACATGGAGAAGGAAAGTGAAAATGCAGACCAAAGCCTCCCAAAGCAATTGCCTAACAGGCTGAAGGAGAGCTTAGGAAGCTAAGTAACTGATGCTGTGTTCAGGAGAGTGTGGGCACAGCAATCTCCCACTGAAGCGCTTTGACTTCTTCTGAGTGCCCACACCCACAAGGCAGGTCTGCACTCTGGAAAACTTACCCACTGCACAAAGTGCCATAGATTCACTAGGAATGAGCACAGGCTTGCTTACAGCACAAGAAGATTAAAGCCCAGCATTACATTTTGCCAAGAAAAAAGAAAAAAAAAAACCCACACACAACCTCATATAAAACCTGTATTTACAAAATACGATTTTATGATTTCTAATGTAAACATGTTTTCAAACACCACAAGCAGAACTCCACTGCAGCACCCTAAACCCAGGCTGCTGGTCCACGGGAACGGGGCCCTGAGCAGCCTGCAGGCCAAGAGGTGACTGAGAAGATCGTTTAAGCACGTCAGCTCTGCCTTGGGAACCTCAGGTCCAGATTCAGCCCAAATGGTATGAAGTACAAATAATCCTGTAATAAAGTGGCAGCAGAAAAATGTATTAATACTTAAAAAGCAGATGCAAACTACGGCCTGATCTTGCAACACGTATCACAGATTCTAATGCTGATTTGGACACGATAACCCAGTGCAGGTTACTTTTTTACATAGTTTTGTTTTATTTATTTATCCTTACTCCTACCATGCTGTTGGCCCTATTTTCTGCTGGTGTTACTTCCTGGGTAGAGACACCAAGTCCATATTAAAATATCAGGGTAACTATTCCACTTACTACATACGTTCAGGGCCTTTTAGGCACTAGGGACATTTAATCCAAATACAAATCCATTAGTATATATTAATATCCTCTACTTTCATAAACATTTTTTAAATTATCAAATCAAAGCCTAGCTTAGATTGAAATTTGTTTTTTAAAGAGACTAAACAAAGCCATATCAATTATTGCTACCCTCAGTGAAACCTAATAGGGGAAACCTACTGCATGCCTATTAGCTTGATCTCTTCTGTTTCGAGAAGACACACAGCTTTACCTATCTGGATATTTTTTCACATATTGTTAGGAACACACTGCAGAGAAGTTAACACCTTATGCTTTTATCTGCGTTCCAGTCCTGTAGCCAGGTCTAATTATAGGGAATATGGACAAACAATAAGCAATGAACACCTGGTCTCCAGGGGAAGTATTAACAGCAGCAAGATCGTATCAATAGTAAGTTGGGAGGCATGAGGAGAGCAAATCAATGAGGGATCATGCATCTGGAAGCCTCTTCTTCAGGCAACCTTCTCCCTTGCCATCAGTCATTCTCATCGCTTGTTTGAGGCAGACTTCAAACACCTCATGAAAAGGCCCAGAGCTGAGAGAAGGATTAGAGCAAGACGGGCACTGTGGAGAGGCAGCTCCTGCCACCCTGAGGCTCCTGCTTCTGAATTCCAGGGAGCTGCTGCTTTCCCCAAAAGCAAGATACTGCAGTGAGGCCCAGGGTACCACTCGCAGCAACACGCCTCTCGGTGAAGCACCATCTCCTGGCCTGCCCTGAGGTCCCAGCTGCAGGCTTCATCTCAAAACAGAGAAAAACACAACCTGTCACAATGCCCTTCCAAAGGCTACATGTCTCTGGACTATGGGACCTCAGTACCACTCATCTGTACAAGCTACAAAGAATGTTTCTAAGCAGTCCCTTTCCCAAACTGAAACAGGACATCGAAGTCTGAAGACTGAACAAATGCAGTGAGTGACCCAGACAAGATAAGCAGGAAAATTCGTTTACCAAGGCTATTTCCCCTACTTCCAAGAGTCCCACCTGTTGTCCTGATTAGTATCTGGCACCACAGGTTGTGTGCACCCTTCACAGGCCTGGAAAGGGAGCTGGCTGTGCTACCTCAACGTAAACAGAACCAATTCAATTTTGCAGCCCACATTTAAAATCCTTAATTAAAAAAAAAAACCAAACCAAACCAAAAAAACAAAACCACCAACCAGCTTGTTTCCTTCAAGAAAGGCAGGAATGCCCTGCAGCCTGGTTTGAAGGAACAGAGTGATTTTTCTTTTTGATTATGCTAATTTGGCAATCATTTAGTCCTTTATTTTGACAAACAAACAAACCAAAACAAAACCAAAAAACAAACAACCACACAAACAAAAAAAATCCCACAGAAGACATTTTGGAATTTCAGTCCTGAATTAGCAGGGCACTGATTTGGATGGGGCTGGCAGGAGTCAGCCTATGCTAGGCTGGAAAGGACACATTTTACAACATGCACAGACACAGTGAAATTCCAGCCTTACAAAAGTCAGCAGCAAAATTCCCATCGACTACAGCGAGGCTAGAATGTCAGCCAGCTTCTATTCCATAACCAAAGGTTTATTGCATCAATTATTTTCTACTGGCTTTTTTCAGTCTAAATTTATAGATGACCTTCTATACCAAACTATGCAAACTTCCAGAGCTGAACCATGCCTGTTTATCTGATAAGAGCCACCATATTTAAGCGATAGGAAATTTGCCGAGAGAAACAGCTGCCTCGGGCTGTACTCTGCTTCAAGAAACTCAACCAAAAATCGTGTGCCGCTATTTTTTCCCCTTTTTGCCTCAGTCTAAAGCCATGCAACGGGACTGTTAATAACCATTCCTTCTCTCTCTCTCCCACACACTCCGCCCCCCCACCCCATGACAGGCTGGCTGCACAATCTTCTTTCATCCTCTTTTTCTCCAGGGCAGCTACAGGAATCAGACCATATGTAATAGTTGCCAGTGTTTACTTATAAGCATAGGTATAGATACAACTTGATCTGCTATGTTCCTAGACAGAAATGAGTATGACCTTGTTTAAAATATTTTGGACAACAGGAGAGAAAGTGTGTTACAATGCCAAGGAATCCTCGTGATTCTCTAATGCTTATACCATGAATATGGTGTTTTTCCATTAGATACATCTTATTTATAAATGTTGCTGTTATAGATGGGCATGTGTCAAATCCTTTTAATATTCTTAATGCAATGGTTACTGCAACATTTCTTTAACACATGTTTTTAAAATGATTTGCAGATCCCTCTTCCCTCATCAGAATTTTACACTCTGCTTTTATATGGGCAAATAAGATGAAAACTGAAGCCTAAAGAAGATTCACCAAAGCTCAAGCAGACAATAGAGGGAAAAATATTTTCCAAAACTGATTCTGGTGAAGCTGTTCATCCATCTAACCTTAGCTTCTTTCTGCTTATTTGACCTCAACAGGTCAGGTTTTTGGTGCACACCTCCGTGGCTGAGGTGGTTTCAGCACTCCCTAAAGCCAGTGGGTTGGGACAGGTCAACACAAGTTGACCAATTTAAGATCTGTGCTCAGCAGAAGCTGCAACACACAAGGCAGGAATTCATCCAGGCACTAGGCACGCGTGGACCATTTTCTCCAAAGATACGACTTGTCTGTCCTCCTTATTGCTCTGCATCCAAAATTTCTGCTTTTTTTTCCCCGCCCCCCCGAGCAAATGATGCCACAACACAGTTCCGATCAATACTTGACATAGTATCGGATTCCTTGCAGTAAAAAGTACCGGCTTAACGTCTTGTACATGCTTTCTCCAAGAAGCCTATGGTAGCACGCCTTGCCTCAGCAAACCATCAATTTAAATGATTGGGAAAAAAACAACACATAATAAGTGACAGATTTTTCAAATCAGATAAAGATGGGAACCAGATTATCTGTCTGTGGGTGATAGATTGCAGCAATAATAAATTCACTTTAAGACACTGGATCAATTTTTAATCAAGCCAAGAATTATTATTGCAGAAAGATAAAATGACCCATGAGGAGATGCCTTAATTTTCCACCAATCAAATTATAGCCTTTCTAAATAAGATGTAATGAGATCCATGGAATATCCAGGTTACACAGCCTACCTAATTACCCATGTTCCCTGTCATGTTGTGATATAGTAGTGGTAAACTGACCTCTGAATTTACCAAGATGAAAAGGTAATTAGTTTTTCCACAAGGCTGTAGTGGAAACAACAGCAATGACACATGTCACCTCCTTCCACCAAGTCACAATCTCAGAGGTGTTTGTTCTTAAAATATACAGGATATGACCTACTGGGTAATAAACTACAGTCATTAAGCGGGGCATACATCTGACAGAAAAACAACCACTATCTCCAAGTTGAGAATGCAAGGTCTGAAGGTAAAGCAAATCAACCCATATTCCACATGAAACTTCATCAGCACATTACCACAAAAGGGCTCAGGAGATGGCAGAGTGTCTTCTAATTAAAGAAGTCACAGTGCCATTTATAAAGGCAGCTTTCCTGAGCCACAGGCACCACAAGTATAATTTTCTCTCCTATTGTCCTTAACCACAGAGGTGCTTTTTTGTGCAACTTGCAGCATGACATCTTTGGAAAGCATTCCTGAACACATCCTGAGAACCTGAAGGCACACCAAGATCAAACTCAGAAATTGTCATCATCACCAAGAGCTGGTAATTATTTCAGTCAGAAGATCCCAGTTTTGCGCACACTCAACAAGACTAATCATGTCTCTGGCCCAGTCTTTGGAGCTAGGGTTAAGAACCGCATTTGTGACAATTTTTGGGGCCCGATACGTTCACCAAAGCTACTAGTGAAAACCGAGACTGAATTTTCTCTGGCCACCTCAGAAAGCAGGAAGTCCCCAAGATGATTTGCCCCTGTCTGTGTGCCCTTTCCTTTGGGCACCACTGTAGCTTAGAGATACAATGACAGACGTAATTGGCTCATGCAAAGAAAGCCATCATAAAATTAATGAACTACAACAATTCATTCCATCTGCTGCCTCTTTCTTGCTAATTTATTAATAACAATTACACAAAAAATGGTATGGATTATAAATTTCAATTTCTCCTCTTTACCTGAAAATTTAGTCTGAGAGTCTTAAAAAATGATCTCATATTATACCAAATAGATTTATGGCTTATTACTAGTAATGTGGCAGTACCCAATTGACCATAAAAGCTAACTATTTAAAAGTAACTCAAATTACCCCTTCTGAGCAAATTGGATATTTAGTTTACATAGCTTGCACTGCCTTTATGACAAGTGCCCCTCTTTGGTCACCAACCCATCATATTGCTCCACTTGGGTCTTCTTCAGCCTGTCATAGACATCACACAGTGCAAGAGCCTCACAAGCCACAAGCCCAACTATCAGTACACGACTTTTCCTGCAATGGCAAAAATGAAGTCATACATGCAGAACTGGAAATACGGAACAGCATTTTCAGAGGTTCAGATTAATTCTACTCCTGTATAAGGCTGTCAGGCACAGACTTTAGAGGAATAAAGTTACACGAAGACCAGCTATTGCAAAATGCCTCTTTCCTCCCATAAAGTGAACGCGGAGGTAGAAGTCAATGAACAGATGCCATCGGCGTTCATGCTAGGGGACAGCATGAACTTCACAAAAGCCTGTCAAGGTCTCCTGCTGGGCATCCCACAAATGTGAGCGTGCCTGTGCTAAGCAAGCGTCTGCGACTGCTGCCTCTCCATTTTGCACTGAACCACATGAAAAACCCTGCCAAGTCCCTGGTCAGGGCGGCTTAGGACATGCAGTAAAGCCTGGCTCCATTGTAGCGAGGCAGAACTCCCATTTCCTTCAGCTGGATTACAGCTTTCCCCAAGGTCCGATCCACACACCAACACTGCAGGAATATAACTGCTTAGCTAGTAAGTTTTTTACTTACTTTTCCAGTATGTCCCCTACTATTAATGCAGTTCTATTGATATGAAAAGCATGATACATAGAAATGTCATCCCTTTTACTGCAGAGAAATAGCCGTATCGATACAGCGTAGCTGTGCACCAACATAAAGATCCTACGCAGTAGGCAAATTATGTCGTTTTTGTGGTACCAGGCATTAGAGCAGTCAAACTTGAAGGGAGTTACACATCCTAGACTGATTTGCAAACACTGCAGAAAGTTCGTTTTAAGTGGGATCACTGCATATTACCTAATATATAATGAGGTAATGCTAAAATACTAAAAAACTCTCAACCCTTTTTCCAGTAGAGATTACAGATGCTTTGGGGGGGGAACTTATTACCCAAAAGGAGTTCAACAGTATCAGAGGGTTATCTGTGAAGATAGTTTGACTTTGCATCAATGGTCCTATTTAAATGTTTTGATCAAAACACATCAGTAAATTAAATGCCAAGGCTGTATGTTGATTAGAACAAAAGATACATTACATTAAGATTAAAGTCTTGGTATTAAGTGAAATATCTAAGCACTAATTTCTAGTTCTGTAATATTTCCACCAATACTATTATCTCCACTTAATTAGGACATAAAAGTAAGTAAAGTTAATTTAAAAGGAAATTTCAAACAGCGTTGCCATTTGATTTTCTAGTAAATTAACACTTTAAAACCCCTAATGGGCGTCTTCAAAAGAAAATGTTATTAACAAAATATGTGATAATTAACATAATTAAAACTCTCTAAAGTATACATTTTTTTAATGGCAATTGTTCTGTTAAAAAAAAATATGCAAGAATGAATCAAAAAATCCCACTCCCCTCATAACGTAGACATGCATTAGATAGTATAAACATCGGACAATTCCTCGTGGATATCCACTAACCTAGAAATTGCTAGCATTAAGTCATAACAAGATTACTTTTTGTGGAACTGGATTAACTTTTACACATTCCCTAACCCCCAAAAGGAGCTCAGTAAATGGCTGCAAGTGCACCAATATGTCAAATTATGCAGTTATTAATTTAAAGTAGGAGTATTTTCTCTGATCTTATCCCAAATGTATTCCAGTCCCTTCTCATTCCCTCCATTATCTAACACCTATTCTGACACACCAGGAATCATGAGAGTATCTCACACATAAGATCAAACTGGCCAAATAGGACAATTCTTACCCTATAGCAATGTATGAATGAAAAGATTTTGTGATTTTCAACAGTTACAACATCAAGCTCTGTGACAAGCAAATATTTTGGTTATCCTCGGGCTGTGTGGATGCACCTCCCACCTGGGGAAACCATCACACCTTTCAGGGGACAAGCTTGGTGACCTCAAGTAGATCTTTTATGCCTTCTGTACTCCCACGAGATTTATACATTCCAGTCAGCTGGGATAAAAGCATGAAACAGTTTAGCTACTTATCTGAGCTGTTCAAACCTCTTGAGCTTGCCCAGGGAGTTAGGTATCAGATGAGAAGGCCTGTGCCTCCTGCTCCCAATCCGCCCAGAATTACTTCATGAACAGGCTCTCACTAGCTTCAGACAGGATGCAGCAATGTCCTTTCATATGTTAAGCTCAACACCAGGTACAACAGCACTGCTGATAACAGAGAATAAAGGCAACTTTCTTCACATTTGGCTTCCTCCCACATTTCTTGGTGGCGGAGGGAAAGGGAACCACATGAACCTACCCCATTTGTATTTGCCTATTTTATATTCACTCCACAGATGCAGAAGGGCTCAGATATACATGGCATTTTTAACAAGCAGGACTAGTTAGACCAACATCAGAGACATCAGAGCACCACACGGGCCAGCTTCTCCCTGAGGGAAAGGCAGCCAGAATCTGAGGGGGATCCCATGGCTGGGGCCTCACCAGCAAAGGCCCAGCCCCACCACACCTGAGTGAGGTGAGCAGAGCAGACCCAGGATGGCAGCCAGGGTCATCCAAGAGCTTGTGGTGATCAGGCAGGTCCAGGTCAGGCTGGGAGTGGGTCTGAAGATCAGACCCGCTGAGGGTAACCATGTCAGACACAGCCCAGTGATGACCACGGAGGTCCACGGTGCCAAGACAGGTCAAAGTCCAAGCTAGCAAATCAGCCAAATCAGGATCTGGATCAAGTGTATCCACAGCCAGAGAGGAGCATGGCTGCAGCTGAGCTAGAGACCAACACTTCTCCAACAAAGCTCTGGCAGGGACTGAGCTTAAATAATGCACCTGGGCTAGGGGGTGTGGTAGAGCCCCAGGTGAAGCTGATCAGGGCCATTAAGGCCTACTAGTACACTCAGGGCCCTGGCAACCAAAATGCCATTTCTTCTGAGACTATAGTGATGAGTCTCCCACAAAACAATCATTTACTCAGTCCCAGAGGGCAAAGCCACTTCCCTCCCCCTCTATCTCAAATTCATTTCTATAGAGCTCTCATGTGCAGGTTTCTGCATCCCTCTACTTGACGCCGCCATTCAAGAAGAATGCTCAGCTCTGTTGAGCTCCTGAAAGGAAAAAAAAAAAAAAAAAAGGTCTCTTGTGCTGCCCAGCCCCACAAGCATGCTGAGTGCTCCTGCGCTGGACAAACCCATCTGGGTAGCCAGTCAGTGCAAAAGGAAGCATTTGATTCAGTAAGGCTCTTGTTAAATGGGACACCCTAGATCGTCCGATGAGGGATCCTGATGAGCACACATCAGTGGTCCTGCTCCTCCTGAGGCATTACTTCTGGGGAAGTGGGAGTCCTGCAGGGCTAAAGTAGTTTTTACTATCAAGTAGGGAAGGTAGGCGTGAGAGAGTTAACAAAAAAAATCTTGTTTCTCCAAAGGAAAAACAACTCATTTGCTTCAAGAGCAAGAACTGGTTGAGTATTTGGCTTATTTGCTATTTTGCTAGAGCTTTGCCAGCCACGGCTAATAGATATTACCACCTGAATCACGCACTGATTTACTAAATAACAGTCATGACACTCTAGTAGTGTAACTTTGTAATATGGCAAATATTTGCCACCATCTGCAGTAAATTCAAAGCATCTGCTGTAACTTTTTTTGATGAAAGTAAAGTAGCATACCCCACTGTAAATTCTTTTGATACTGTTATTACAATATTCTGCGATAAATAAAACAAATGCACAAATACAGCTCAAGCTAACAAAATAAATCAGCAAAGCTTAGCAACTGCTTTAATTATTATTAGAAGCACTTGGCATTTTTCTCTACCTGTCACCTTACAGAAATATTTTACTTACCATGGAGAGAAAAGCTTTTCCTACTCTGAATGTCTAAGAAAAATTTTTTGGAGAAAAACCTCAGTTTTTCTTTCGACCTGAGCTGGAATTTTTCAACATATCTCAGAAGTTGCTCAGTCTCTGCTTTCACTGACTTTCATCTACACAGCTTCTCCTATTGCCCGGATAGGTAGAAGCCAGAATGACGTGCTTTATAAAAATTCCAGCTGTAGGTATCAATGCTGTGTTTATCACCATGTTATCCAGGAAACTATCACTCTTGCACTAAGTGTAAGAGTTTCTCTCTGTCCACCCACTAACAGCAGTTCGGCTGATTGTGGGAAAGCCAGCAAATCTTGCTTTTTTGCTTTGTGGATGGACAAATTCCGGGGCATTTTTATCTCTTGTGGAAGGGGTTCAGTTACAGCCAACTGGCCTTCATCCAGGTACTGATCTTTCCCAGGCAAGGCAGAAAGCTGGGCTGGAGACGGAGTCAATTGCCTCTGGTATAAAGACTATGTGCGACAGCATGTTGCTAGAGTCCCAGTTGTCACACAAACTCTACCAGCTGTTTATGAAAGATGCTGAGCAAGATGACATGAGACAAAAAAAAAAAAAGAAAAAAAAGAAGAAAAAAAGAGCACTGTTGGGAAAATGAACAACATTACCCCTTACAACTGTTCCAGAGTTGTTGTTTTTTCTAAAAAGAATGAAAAGCACCATCTCAAAACCTTTTTACAACTCTACAGTAAAAAAGGCAGCTTCAAAACCAGCAGCGGTAATAACAACAGGAGTTGACCCAGTCACAGGACCATAAATGTTAGCCAATATCCAAGAAAAGACTAGACCACTCATGAACATAAATGTCATCATTTGTGATTATGTCATTCCAGAAGCAGGATTCAAGACACCTGCAATAACTAAATGAAGTCAGAGTTAGCTATTTATTAGCTTCTCAGCTAAAAAAGATAAAAGCACTACACTATTTTCAAAGAGCGGGCTACAGGGACATAGGAATTTCATCCTTGAAGTATCCAAACGGTATTGGAGGCCTTGAAGCAGGCATCGGGCCCAGAAAGCACACCCTGCTCTTATTAAAGTTGTTTCAGGGACTAAACTTTTTCATGACTAGTAACCACCCTCTAGCTTCCAGACTAAATGTTTTATATGCCTGTTTACCTTCCTTTGGGCATTTAAACCCACATTTTGAAGTTCTTCTAGGTTTGTTTCATGGTGGTATTTTTTTAGTCATCACTTCATACACAGCATTCTCCTACCTTTTACTCATGCTTTTAGGACAATTTTATCCCCTTTCAGCTTTGCTTTCACTAGGCTAAACAAACTATACTCCCCACAGGAGATAAAGCCTGCATATCCCAGCAACGCTTCTCCAAATTCATCTTCTTGAACATGGTTGGCTAGAATTAGCATATGGGGATAATCTACAGAGGGTAGATCTCCTTTGTCTCATACGAGAACACCGTTTACAAAGATACTTCACATTTTTCAATCATCCCATAGCAAATACTACATTCCAGTCTCCCTCTTACTTATGAACTTCTAAATTATGAGTTTAGAATGGATATAGGATATTTATGAGTGTAACTTTAAATTTTTCACCAGTACATTTAATTCCTTTTCTTTCACTTACTTTCTCACGGTTATCTTAATTTTCCCATGGGAGATTTAAGGCCTCCTCTGTACTGCCAGTGCATCTCATTTTTCCCTATCAATACAAGCATGCCCCAATTTTCATGCCAGCATCATTAAAGAAAAATCTTAACCAAATCCAGTGCCAAAACTCATTCATGAGACCTTCCTTTAGTAACTTGTTTTCAGTACAGTAATATCTCTTGGTGTAACTGCTTTATCTTTTATGAGTTCCGACCCACATTAGGGTTCTAGTAACTCCCTCCTTAACAATTTAAATTAAGAATTGCCTATGTAACACCACAGAGACCTCTGAAGATGCAATATAGCGGATCTAATTAATTTCTTTTGTTTGAAAAATCAGTTATCTTATAAAGTGAAATTGATCCAAAGAGACTTAGATGAAATACTTTTGGTGAAGTTATATTTCTCTTTTCCTGATCTTCTTTCTTATCTAACTATCCTTTCTTTGCTTATTACTGAGTTTGGAATTTGGGATACTGAGAACCACCTACTATCAAACAAAAACAGCCACTATGTAGATATTTACATGTCCCCAACTCCTGCTCATCTCAATGATTAATACTGAGTTGCTCATCTTCAGCCACTCTCTTGAGCCAACCGACAGTTTTCTGAGACAGCATGACACTGAAATTCCTGGAGTCTAGAACATGCTCCTGAAGTACAAGGTCCTCTCAGAAATAATTTGCCATTACTGAGCAGTAAGGATTTGCAGGAAGGCATTCTGGGTTGCCAGCAAGATTTACAGCTCAAACTACTATTGAGGGACAGGATTTAGTGGCTCATATCAGGTCAATGATGCAGACTGTTCAGGTCCACCCCACAACTGGGCTTATAAGACTTTTGCACCAAAACCTTTCTCTTCATGTTTCTTCACCTCTCATGTTTGTTTCCCTTATTTTTAACTCATCTGTCACAGTCCGTGCTCAGATCACAATGACAACTGAAAGCTGGGGACTTTTACAACGTAAAGCTTCCGACCACTCCGCGTGTCTACAGGGACTGTAACAACCACCACCCTGAGCACTTGTTAAATTAGCAAGAATTCACTTTTATTAAAGTGGTGGGTCCTCAGCTTTTGGAACCATGAGACTTTACAGCTATGTAAAAGAAAAGCCAAAGCTTTGGAAAAACTTCCTAAACAGAAAGACAGGCACTGAACTGTACTATTTTCTCTTCCAAATTTCATCTGTCTCTAAAGCCCAAACTTCTTCAAACTATTTTCATTACAATGTTATCTTTAGATATTTAATTAATTTGCACCAAAGTCCCCAGTATTTTCATTCCTTAGCATCCTGCTCAGTGTGGCCCCAGAGTAAAGAATACATATTCAGACTCTTAGAAGCTAGACATCTTACCATATTTAACAAGAAGCATCTCTGACAGTAATTGGAGTTTCGTATCAAGGTAAATAAATGGTAAGATCATAAGAACATACTCTAGTGGCCACATGCATCATGCAAACACTAACATCAGAGAGCGAATTTAACATACAGTCTCAGTGGATATGAATTTTCTGTAAACAAACAATCTGAAGAAAGCCTCACTTTTGTCATCTGTTATTCCCATCGAAGAAAAATGAATATTCTGTTTCATACATTTCCTACCAGGTGGCTTCATTATTTACCACTAGCCTTTTTTTCCTCGTCATGTGTGCAATACTGTAATATCCTCAATGACAATGGATTAACTTTCTTTCCTCAACAGAAGCATCCAATGCAAATTATCCTAATTATTCAACATGCTAGAATGATGGTACTTTACAAGGGTACATTTGAAGACCTGCTCCTCATGTTGCTTGAAACAGCAGCTCACATCTATCAAGAAACAAATTGCCCCCCTCACAGTATTTATTCCCACAAGGATGGGGCACAGAGTGGAGCAGCAGACAAGGATGGGGACAGTCACAGTGAGATACCAGAGGCTCCACTCCTCCCAGTCACTGAGCATGTGAGGAACCTTGGGCAAGTCACTTACTCTCTCTGAACACCAGCTATCCCTCTGTAATATGGAGATAACGGGGCTTCCTCCCTTCAAACAAAACGCTGGAGGCATAAAAATTCCTAGACTGAGAGGTGTAAAATCTCTTGATGATGAGGTAAGCGCCTTGAGCAAATAGTGGCTGGATAACTCAGACTGAAGTCTGAGCACTGTGTTTAAAGAGTTAAGTTCAGAGCAGAGAAAGCAAAGAAAGGCATGAAGGGCTCCCTTCTACCCACCTAGAAATCAGTGGCTTCAGCAGATATAGGACTGGCCTCTAAATGCTGAGGCTGTGCTAAAGCGTCTGCTAAAGAGAAAGAGATACTTATTCTGACCTGGAAAAAAAGAAAGGCAAATGCCGTGGCTTTGAAATAAAAGAGCAAAAAGAAAGAATAGGCTCAGAAGGGTTTATAAATCCTCTTAGGCAGCCTCTCAATATTCCCTTTCCTATAACTTTCAAGCAGGGCTTTAGCAAATGATAAGTTCAAGGAGGATGGCCAGACACTATGATGATAGCCATTTCTGGCTTCATCCTGATTAGAATGGCAGTCAAGTTTGATGGGGTTAACTCATCAGGTCCAAACAAACCTCAGTATAAATATAGCCTCATTACAGTACCTCTACTTAGAAACAGCCTTAATTTGCTTTAAGCTTATTCAGTTACAGTTTTGCTGGATAGCCAAGAAAACAAAGTAAAAATAGATTTATAGTGACACCAAGGAAGGAGGTAGGTTTGGGTCAGGGTGCAAGATTCAGATGACCCTCCTAGTCAAGATGAAACCTCTATGAACTTTTTAAAAAGACAACTTTGCTATCAAATATTTTGTTCAAGCCAAGGAAATGAAACATTTTTGAAGGATTGAACCAGCAATGCAAAACCTAGTCCTGGGGACAGCCCCTTTGTACAGCTCTGGGATATGAAAGGGTCAGAAGCGCTCCTTAATGGAAAAGGACAGTTGTGAAGGCAAAGAACAAGCTGGAATTGTTCAAGCTGCTCCACCTTGTTGTAGGGGGCTGACACGATCCACAGGCAGCTGTCAGGAATGAAACAGTGCAAAGACACATCACAGCTACATTTGCAACCTTCCTTCCTCAGACCTTTAACACTGCATGTCTAACCCCAAGCCTCCTCCACAGCACCACCACTAGCTTGCAGCCATCCACCCCATGCTTGTAAGATTCCAACAGCTTCCCAGCTGGAGAATGCTCTTTCCCTCCAACTACACAGCATAGTTTGCAGTAGCTGCATTATCATTTGCTTACCATAGTCGCAAAGCCCACTCAACCTTTTCAGAGCTGTATCACAAAGACAGGAGACACTCTTGCATGACCAGATGTGACAATGCCCCAGGCTGTATTTCCCCTTTCAAACACCCACAAAACCACTGCAGACCGATGGCCAGCCCTTGTAGCCTCCGGGTATTCACAGCAGGGCAGACATTCCTATTTATTAACTCAACTTTTAAGAGGTACATGACGGTGAAAGGGGGAGAAAAATCAAATAATTTGAAATGCTAGAGTCCTGCCAAGTTGTCCATGCTGTGCTGTACCCTACTACATTAGTTATAACTACAAGTTGCTACCATCTGAAGTTGATTAAGCAAAAAGGGAGGTGAGACTTGCACTTCTCTGCTCAGCTGTATTCGTTTTGTTGACTCACATGCTCTCTCACCACTGCTCCACTGGCTTGCTGCATGGCATTTGACACGGAGGTCTTTAACCTCCACTGACTCTGGAACCCTCTCACTCAGAATCAGCATGCACAACAGGCCCTACTCCTGACAGGAGTTACTTCTGTAAGAACAGAGCAGGACCACTTGTCCACTTCCACCCTGACCTACCTGCTTGCATCTGCTCAGGGTGATATAGTCTCTTATGATATGCTTCCTGGAGCTTAAGAACATGAAGACACTCTCAACATACATAAGGAAGTCAAGTGTGAAGGTCTGTCCCAGTCTGCTCCCCTCCATTTTAAGATCCTAATTCCTTATAATCCCCACAGGAATTTCGAGTCTCTAAACTCCAGTTTATCCAGAGTGAAAAAAAAGATTCAGGAATCCCTAGTTCCTTTTGCAAATGTTGCAGTATTTCTAAGAGGCTGACAAACACCTCTATTCAGCTGGCCTGACACTTACCTTTGAGATTATATTGCTGTTCTTGCCGGTGATGTCCAAGGGCCTTCCATATAATACCACCAGAAAAGCCACTGGTGAACATCTCTGCATCTTGGGCCGTGACAGGAGCGTACCAGATGTACATTTTAGAAAGCAGAGCACGTATCAGCCTCCTCATAGAGCCCTGTCAGAACATTTGATTAATGGTAACGTGCTGGAAATCCTAAGGAAAAAACACGGCCCCTCACAACTGTTCTACCAGATCAAAGCCATGTGGCCACAGCAATAAATGTAGTTTCTGAAGCTCTTTTGCCACCTCGAGTGTTTCAAACCAAAAAGATTTCAGGCTAACAGGAAGTTTGGGAGGCATGTTTTTATAGCCTCTGAAGTTTAAGAGACAAAAGATTCACCTTAGCCTGCAATGACTTGAAAAACCCTGAATCTACAGTGAACATCATATTTAAATTACCTGGGATAGAAGGAAGAACAAGTTTTCTGCTCCTGCTCCATGACCCACAGGTTAATGCACTAATACAATAAAACAATAGGTTATAATAGGAGTCTCAGTACAATTAAAATCATAAAACTTATGATGATCTGTTTCAGATTAAGCCACTGATGAAAACAAAGCATTAAATATTTTTCCCTATTTAAGTACATTGAAGATTTCAGCCATGTAAAAGAGTGATTTTACATGTATGCACTTGCATGCGCACAGACAAATCTATGTAAAGACATCCATTTAAAGTCACTAAAATCTTGTACTACCAGATTTCACTTACTCATACCAAGGAATTATACTAATTTCTACACCAAGAGGATTACTTTTGGAACAGCTTAATATAGGTATCTAACAGATGAAAATACTTGCTGAAACAGACTGTGGTATGCTACAGAGGGAAAAAAAAAAAAACCCACAGATGTGCTCTGGAGTAGAAAAAGCAATAAAAACACCCACCAGCTATCTTCCCCCCCATTCAGAGCTCCTTAAGGAAAAACAAATTAAACCTATAGGCTGTGCTTCAGTTCACTTTTTGGAAAAAAACATGAAAAAGGGTCAGAGATCTTCAGGGTCACAGTGCAAAACTTCCAAGTCACTGTCAACCCTCCAACAAGCGACAGGCTAGCACAAAACTAAGACTTGATAATTCCAATTCACTCCCGCTAAGAGCATACAGGAGCACACCAGTAGCAATCCCACTGTCCAAGGACTTGGGTAGGTGGGTGCTCCAAAAGCAGCGGTGCTCCACAGGGTCAGGTCAGGAGTGGACAGGTAAGGATTTGTTGTGTCATTACCTCCCAGTGGGGAAGAGAGACCGGCATGAGATACAAGAATAAAATTAATTTCAGCCATAGGGGAATAGGAGGAGGAAAAAGACTGAATAAATGACAGACTACTGAGAAATGCTGTTTGTCTCCCATCTCAGCAGACTTCAGTAAAGCCAGCAACAGAGCTGTGTGCAGTTGGTCATTTCCAACCAGGCTTCCTACCTCGTTTTGGAAATAGGCTTTAATTAAAGTTTGGGAAGTCAGTGGCCTTAGCTCCCACAGATCCTCATGATCCTCTGATGAGTCCTACTTTACCTCTAAAATGAAATGATGTGAAGAATTTTCCCCATGACAAGACATATTCCAGTCTCTCTGGCCACTGTGCTTTGAATACATTTCTCCAGTATCTAACACAATAAAACCTTATCTACTGTTACATGAAACAGTGTGATCTGAAAGGACAGAGTTGAAAAGAGGGAAGGAGACGAGGTTTCAGCCAGAATTTATATTTAGGAAGACACCTACTGTTGAAGTGAAACAAACACAAAAAGTAAAGCATTCCAAAAGTCTTAATCGCTCTGGCCATTCGTTATCATACCCTTTCATGTCAAGAGTCTACCCATGCAAGAAAAGCATGTGGCCCACAAACAGAATGGCCCCTTTGCCTTTCCCACTGCACTGGACCAGCATCGAGGGTGCCACAAACCAGTTCAGGATTAGAAAAGTTGCAAGGCAGGTCCAACACAGAAGTAACTGTTTCACAGGCTTATTTCCTGCAGTTCATGTTATAACTGACCTTCAATAATTGCCATTAATGATTTGTATGACAGTAAGACTGAGGGATCAGCTGGAGAGCCATGAGGCCTGACACCCATTGGAAAGGAAGCAGAGAGCTTGCAATCTAAGTAACAAGGCAGGAGGAAAGGATTTACCTTCACGCTGCAGATGGAGAAGCACACCACAGCCAGAATGAAGTGACTTGTTGAAGAGGAACTAAACCAGGAACCAAACACAGATTTCTCACATCTTAGTCCATTCCCTGAACCATAGCTGATCGTTTCCTGCACAGCCTTGGAAGACTTTCACTATTAAGTCCCTTTGAGGTTGCTGCACTTTGGCCTCATCCCACACAGCCCTGTGTGCTTTTCACTTCCCTTCATCTGAGGTGGCTATAACAAATGCTCTTTCTATGGCCTCTCTGAAGCCCTCTGTGGACAGGCATCTGTTATCCTGTCAAATAAATATGGCCCTGAAGTCCAGCTACTTTCTGCTCCCCACACCAGTGCTGACACCCCTGATGTCCCATTAGTGGAGAAACGCTCTTTCCCAACCTCACGGATGCTCTGGCTGAACAGCTGTCCTCCCCAGGAATGTGCAGTTGAAGCAAGAGAGACACACTCATTTGTAACGGCTGCAAAAGCCACGTGCCTCTTCACCTGATCTAGAGACTCAGGCAAAACAACTCACATTCATATATATTCCTGTGTTCCTACCACTTTTCAGGTGTACGTCAAAGTCATCTTAGCAGTTCAAGAACCTTCTTCCCTTATATACGTTGCCTTCTCTGACTCGTACAGTCTCCCTCCATCTCCCTCTCTGTCCAGCCAGTCCCCTTCTTGCTTAGCCAGTCTTACAGTTACACCAAACCTGTTACCAAAGCATAGCCCTCCATTCCTCCTTCCTGCCCACAATCTCTTCATCTCTGCAAGTACCTCTGAGATGCCTTCCACCTCTCCCACAACCTTTGAAGCTTAAAACGCATCATTAGCGCTCAATGTCTTTGCTCTGCTTCTGGGGAAGTTTCATGGCTCCAAACACCTTCTCTGCCAGCAGACTCAGCTGGATTGATTTCCCTTGCCTTCAACTCTCCCACTGTCCACAAGGGATCCCACTTGAATGAAAGCCAGAACCCCTGCTCGGGGAGCTGCATTAGCCATATGCTGTTAGGCCTGTGTGTTTTGCTTGAAGTGCGATATTCAGCCATGCACTGGGACTTCGGAGTCACAGTCAGAATTAATAAGGTACATAGGGACACCTTCTCCCGTCTCACCTTTGATTATCACACCTATATTATTTGCGTTTATGCAGCTATCTTCTTATGCTGACTGAGATATAAGCAGCCTAATAATACTGCAGTATATTATTTTTCAGTATTTGTTTTCAGGCTGGAAAAATGCCATAAAAACTGTGAAGAAAATTGAGAACAGATCCTTTCAGCTGGTGTAAATCTAGATACCTCCATTGATTTTGGTGGATTTATGCCAATTTCAACAAAATGAAGATTCAACCCTTAAAGTATCAGTCATATGTTTTGCATATCGTCCATATTCCTAATAAATTATTTAACATGATTTCAATTTCATTAAAACCTGAGTAACAAGATATTTTTGTATGGAAGGAAAGTAATAGAGATCTTACTAATCCTGGACAAGTTTTTTTGCATTTGACATTAGCGCAATACTTGGAAATCAGAGTGGAAAAATAGTATGGTACCATTCAAGTATCTGCCCCCCCAACCTGAGCTTTACCCCAAAAATGGGTAGATGAGGTCACACGCTAAGGATTTCACACTACGTTTATTAAATTACTACGTGCTGACTCCCTGCCTTGCTTTTTAACCGTAAGGTGACAAAGATCACTGTGATATACATTTAATGAAACATCGTATCTCCTGTGCATGCTCATTGATCGTATCTTTTCTTATCATTTTTAAGAGAATATTGTGGTTTTGAAATGGCAGAGGCTCCTTCTCTTGAAGAAACTCTTGCTGTCTGCCAGTGATCTTCTTGTTATATGCTTTAAGAGTCTGCTCCATTTGTAATTAGAGTCAAACTATCACGGACTTTTTGAACCACAAAATAGCTGTCCAGCAGCAAAATTTAGTCAACACAACGCACCTTGCACTGCTTTCTTTGTAAGTGTCAGACTGCTGGGATTAGTGTTTTGCTGGAGATTCACTTTGGGAACAGTAAGGAAAAAATTAACAAAGTGAATGATTTCTTTTTTTAAAAAACAAAAAAAAAAAAGAGGGGGAGGGGGAGGAATTACCGAAAGAATAAGCTTTGTGAGAACCTGACACAAAAACTGGCCAGAATTGCAGGCAAGCTGAACCACCCCTGGTAGCGCTCACGAGTAATCCAAGTATGTTTCTTGCAAGAACTATTCTGAATACTGATCACAGGATCCCTATTCAAGCCAGGCTTCTGCCCAAATCCTTTTCTTGAACGGGGGCAGCACAAGGATGTCCTGAAGCCTTCCTCTTTAGTAGAAAGTTTCTCCTGAATCTGGAGAATCCTGAATTCTAAATCTTCTGATTCAGAATCTCCTGAATTAGAATTGTTGACATTATAACTCTTTTGTATGCCACTACTACTTCTTTTGCAAATACAATAATTGTATTTGGTTGCTTGTTTCAGAAATATATTGATATTTCTTCAAAGTTTTGAAACAGGAACAGGTGCTACAAATTCCCTAATGCACTGTGCGTATCAGAATTTAACCAGCTCCAGTGAAACTGCTAAGCTGGGATCTAGTGCTTCGACAAGTATTAGTTAATGCTGTGGTCAGAGGAGATGATGTTTGCAACATTATCCTGAGAGGGGTTTCAGGTTCTAAGAGGACTGACAAACTGCACTTCGTTTGTTAGAGCAACCCCACAGTATCCAGTAGACCTTACCATTTTGCATTTTTTGAGTGAACAGGTTTGGTGGTATCATTCATTTCATTTCCTAAGGAATCAGTCTGTCCCAGCTCAGAAAAGTACCAGGTATCTTCTAGAGCCTTTTTGGAGCCTTCTCAACTCTTTCCTCCTTTTTGAGTTTCCACTGGTTTCTCCTGTACAGTCTGAGTCACTCCTTCCTTCCTCCTTTCTTTATACCGCTCAGCCTCCGGCAGGGAGCTAGGCCTTGGTCATATGGCTGTGTGGACGGAAATGCCCCAGATTTGTGGTTCCACCCTACCTATGTTTGACAGCAGCCTGAAAGCACAAAGATTTCTGTTAAAGTCAACATTACAGCAAACATCTATATGTCATTACATTTATATAGGTGAAAATCTTAGACACCTGGCTGCCTGCATCTTTTATATCCAACTCAGCACTATCATCTGGTCAAAGAAATAAATGTCCCGATTCGTTTTTCAGAGTACAAAAGAAGGAGAGCCTTCAGCCAGCGCTGCTCACTCCAGCCTTCAATCTGCCCTGAGAACTGCGAGACTAACTTTAAATCATCACTGTATTTGTTTGGAGTTCCTTATTTGCTTTCCTTTTTTTATTTGCTTTCTTTATTTGCATTTTTTTATGCTTACTCGTAAACAGTCTTTTTCCTTCAAGTTTCCTACACTTCACCTCTAAATCAATGGAAGCCAAAATCCTCCCCTTTTTTTTAAATAAAGGGGGCATCCAAAACAAAACAACATCACACTTGACCTCAGGAGCTGGGGCTTTATGGAAAATATCAAACGGCAAATTTTGCAGCCCTTTTTATCAGTAGCCAAATACAACCAGCCTAAAAAGTGACCTTAGCAGTCATATCAAAACAATAGGAGGTCTTCTTTTCTACACATAAACAAAGAGGGACTAAGGACCATTGAAATAAAATCCCTCATCTCAGAAAAGAATCATTGACCTTGTTCACTGTTTTTAAGAGGGAAATACAGCAAGAACAATTATGTCCAGTTATGTCGATTCTGGTATTTGCCAAGTACTCGGGATCAGTTGGTCCAGATGAGGCACAGATTAGAGTACCTAAACATGAAGTTCACTCTGCGCTGTTGTATCAGGCTTTGAGGAACAGCAAATAGCAAGACAAAAGGTTTTAAGTCTAAAAACAAAAGTGTACTCTACAACTCTGAAATTTCAGTCCAGGTGGAAGTAAAATTTATGATGCCTACACTAGTCTCTCCATGAATGTTTCCTAAGGCTCTAAACCAGCAAATGCCTGCACCTCCTTAGACTTTCCATTTGGTCCCGAGTTCTCCCACTGAAGGCTGCCTTGACCAATGCTGTAGTGTACCTTTCCCCAGGCAGGGAGAAAAGAGCAGCAACCACCTCCAAGTCTATTTCTACACTTTTTTTTGTCTTGTAGTCCGGTTTCTTCTGGAAGGCCTATGTAGGTGTTGCCAGGAGTTTGCGCATTGGGTCCGTCTAGGCCAACGCCTACAGAGACAGAAAAGGATTAGCCCCAAGGCTGGCTGGACAGGAGAAATCTTTCACTCTCTTTCACAACCGCCAGGCAAACAATCTATGCCTCTGGATCTAGCAATGGAGTCTTCCCCATACAGCACACTATGGCGCTCCCATCTTATAGCCCCATATGATGGGGCTAAGTGCAACAGCAACCTTTTACTTCTCTTTTCCTAGGAGTACCAGATACTACAAAGACCTTTTCCTCTGTGCTGTAATTCTACCTGACCTTTCAGAAAGGATCCAGTGCATACCTTTGACAAGCAAAGTTATTAATTATAATGCAAAGCCTGCACAGAGATTCTCAATCTGAAATAATTTCAAAATTGTAAGTATGAACAATGCCTATAAGATTTAAACATTTGCACCCATATCTTCACCCAGAAGGCTCTTGAAGCATTTTCCCAAGGTAGGGTATTGGGTTTTTTTTTTTCTTCTTTTTCTTGGTAACTACATCTTGTCAGAGATATGAAATGAAATATTGGTGTCTTCCATTTGTGAGTTGATTATAGCTAATGGACTCATCGCAATCATAGGATTTTTTTTTCTTCTTTTTTACTTCATATTATCCAATCATGGAATGTAGCAGCACAAAATACAGTCTTTATTCTTTATTTCATTCAATATAGTAAGTATTCTGAGTAGCCCTTACTGACAATCTGATTTCTTACAAAGGAGTATTTGCAAGGTGAAAGATGGATATTCTGTGAAATATTTTACTTGTCATCAGTTTTGTGTTCTTATATCTCAGGCTGAGACATCCTCTGACAGATAAGTTCAGTCATCAGAGGAAAGACTAGCAGCGCCTTTCTCAAAGGCTAGACCACAGTGCTCCCGTGTGGCTTCTGCAGAAAATAGAATGGGCTGAAACAACGCTGTTCTACAGAGAAACTCTTGGTCCCCTGCTTGTCTAAATCAGGAACTTCATATGTTTCTTAGATGGCACTATGCATTCTCTTGACAAAATAAAAATGACAGTGGCAAATTTCAAGCAGAGACTGTTTTTTAATCCAGTGTGGTATCAGTGCCAGCACAAAGTTCCCTTGACTAGTGAGGCATTCAACCACTCAACGCTTGGCAATTAGCACGTGGCTAACCATTTCACACCAAAAGTTAAAGAAAGAATTCTGCACCCGCTGCGAAGACCTCCTCAGACACTAAAATCAGAGGGCTGGTCTGCTTCACACACGGGATAGAGATCCGCATTACACCTGCTGTGGTGAGACAGCACCGGTTTCCACAAGAAATGCCTCACATTGGCACCCAGAGGCATAGTCTGTGTCAGGCAGCATTTGCCATTTGACTGCTGTTCTCATGCATCACAGACAGTGGGCACGATTCCTGCAAGGATTCAATTCCAAATGCTGCAAACATTTTTACTGAGAGTGCAAATATTTCCCTCCTGAGAGAGAAGTCTGAGAAGTCAAAGGCTATTGATGACCAAATACCACCCCAGCAGAAAGCACTTCCATGATCAGGTCCTTAATTTGCAAAGTATTTAATCCATAAAACACATTTACATCCACTGATGTGACAGATACAACATAAGGTATTATGGAATCAGAACCATTAATACCAACTGCAACAGAAAAATGACTGGAAAAATAATTGTACGCTGGATAGACTTGTCCTTTCAGTATGTATCAAGACCAATAGCATTTCCTGTATATATATTATATACATTTAATTCCTTTGAGTTTTACACAGCTAATTTTACATTAATTCAGTGGATTCTTTTCAGAATTATCTAAATTATTCTCTCTCATTCTCAAACTGTATCTGCAAACAGATGGTGAAAATAGCTGTTATTTTTCACAGTAAGAGTATTTTTTAATCTATTCCATCAGAAAGGCCTGCCTGCCTTCCCTAAAGTCAAACTCAAAAGCTATTTGCCCTTATCTGGTGAGCATGCAGACAGGAGGGGTGAGACAGGGGGAGCGAGAGAGACCTGAAAGAGAAATAATTCCATATAGAAACAAGCTTTACAGAAGAAACCTCAAACAAACCCCCAAAAGCTAACTCTGCCCAACTCCCCCCCTTCCCTCTTCTATGGAAAACCAGCAGACTGACAGCTCATATAAATACAGCAGACGAGTTCAGCATGGAAAAGGCGAGAGGGAAGAGAAATTCCTATTGGATTGTGGAAGCAATAGCTATCCCAGAGCCTGTTACTGTATCATCTCAGATTGCTTGCAAGCCTCACTTCAATTAAAAAAGATATTTGTGAATCAGACAGAAACGTGGTATCTTAGAACTGAATCAGAGGATCTGTCAACATACCAGAGAGTTTACTTTTAACACGTACCAGGTCTTAACCACATGCACACAGAGGACAGAGCATAATGAACACAGACTTAAAAGTTCAAATGGTTCATAGGCCCTCAAAAGGGATGAATGGCTCTGAAGGAGACGTTATGGTGCATCAAGCAAATCCTCCTTAGTTCACACAATTATTGACCCGAGACATCACAATTATTCCTTCAGAGCCATTAAGGGTCAAATGTGCTAATCCCATTGCCACCACAGATTATTTGTTATACAGTTTAGTGAGTAGGATAAGCAGGATGTTATATGGGAACTGCACACACTCGTCATATGGAGACTACCTCTCTTCCCAGTGCCAAATTATGTTCTTTATACCCAGGGGCTTACACTAGTGATAAGACACAGTGAGGAGTGGAGCAGGGGAGTCAGAGCAGCAGGGAGAGGTATGCAGCCACCAGTAGGCAGCCTGTCCCGTTGGGACAACACAGCTGCCCTCCTCCCCTGGCCCAGCTGTGCACTAACTGCCATGGAGCTAGAGAAGAGTCATTTTCCTTCCACGTGCAAGATGCTCATGAAGCACATAGGAACAGCTGCACCCCTTCGTTCCCTCTGGTACAGGGAATTCCCAACACCAAACTTTCCACCTGAATTCAGGGAAGTGACTTGTATCCTTCTACATCCGCAAATGCCAGTGGCAGCACAAGTTGAAGTGGAGATAAGCCAGCTACCTGCCAGCTGTACCAGCTAAGGGAAGACAACTTCCCCGGCATACTCTGCAACCCATATTACAGCACTGCCAAGTAGCCAAAGCCACAAGAGCTAGCACATAACTGCAAGATGTTTCCATGTGCCTGTCAGACCTCTTGGATGAACACGCAAATCTGTCAGCTGCCTACTCCAAATAGCTTTGCGTACATTTTTCTGAGAAAGAGAGAGAGAGACACTTGCACCCTCTTTTGTGGGCAGCACCTTAAGGAAGTGGCTTGTACCAACTCAAAGAGCAAAACCCACAATGAAGAAATCAAGCCTTCATCAGCCTTTCTCTGATGAAAAACGTGTAACAGCTGTGACAGATCAACATAAGTCAGCATTTCTGAAGTTACTCCTTTCTACCTTACACTAAAACTGATATAACTAGTCAATTCAAACTTACTTAATCTCAACACTGGAATTCTTTGTCTTCTCTAAAAAAAAAGGAAAAAAAAAAAAAAGAGAGAGCAAGGATGGCCAAGGTAGGAATTGTTTGGAATGCCTAAAAGTAATTTAAAACTATTCTTTAGGTCTCTGAAGTTCACCCATGATAACTAATCTGCTGAAAAGATAAGCTGAAACTAAACAAATTTAGGCTACAATGGGCTGGTGATTTTTCACTGAATTTGCCGTGATGTTCCTCCTGAAAACAACAGCACAAAGTGAACCCCAAAGTAGGTCATCCCCTCCATGGAGGTAAATGAAAACTGTGCCCAACCTCACAGTCCACCAGCTGTGGAACGACTCTGCTGTTAGATACAATATGCAAAATATTTGAGGCAGCAAAAGAACGGATCCTTTAACGCAGTAACAGTTCGCCCAAAAGCACTCCAAAACACCACATAACTCACTCTATCGTGACTGCAGTCTCCTGCATCATTCCTGTAGAACACAGATAACGCTTTTAATCATGGAATAAGCAGAGAAGATCTATATAAAAATAGCATACAACACAAGGATGAATATAAACCATTTACCACATCATCTCTCACTACAGAAGACTACCCTGCGGTTCCTGCTTTGCTCTGCTACTTGTAAGCTATATAATTGCTCATCCCATGATAAGCTATTTCTGTTGCCTCCACTCACACTGTACATTACACTCTGTCCTGTAGGATATACACATAAATACTAATATATTATTAATATGATAACACAGGGCCTCATTTTCCTGCAATTTTTTTAATACCAAATTGGTAACAGCTGCACTGCAGCTTCTGTTAAACTGTTTTTCAGTAGCAGAAAACTTCCAGGGGGCAGAAGAAGAAAGAAAGTATCTTCATTTGGGGCTTAAATTGGCCTCCAAAATGTCATCAAAATATTACTTAAAAGATGCATTTTTGCAAAGTGTGTGAAAACTCTTCAGCAATGTTTGGGTTATTCACCTGGGGGGAATAAAGCATATTTTGGCTATGTGCGCACCTCAAACTGCATGCAAGCTGAGCATTTATAATTTCCTTTATAGATACCTGAACGTTACAGAGACTGGGCGGGAGATGGGAGGCAAATGAAGAGAGAAATACAGGAAGACAATCATTTTAGCATACACCAGACAAAATTTTACATTTGCTCTTCCCTTAGAGATATGCAAAACTTCAGCAAGTGAGCACTGCAAACTCGTAAGTAGGATATCTGACCTGTAAAGTCAAATTTTATAGTGGCACCAAAGCATTTCACAGCTCCTGAATAGCGTAAGTGGAGAAACTGGATTCTCTGTTTTCAGTTCTTTTTGAAAGGCAATGAAGTCCAGATTCACCAAAGTACTCGAACAGGTTCTTAAATGTTAAGCAAGAGTGTTACCTCAACTAACATGTATGCAAGAAGGCAGATGATTCAAGCTAAGCACGCCTTGAAAGTATTTTTTTAATTGGTATCACTCATCTGACTGAGAGTAGATGTGAAAAATTACTAAATACTAATATGGGGGCTATCATCCATCTTCCCTCTTTCCTCAAACCCACAGCTGTACTCGACCACGCTGGGCAAACAAAGATTTTCCACTCACTTGTTTTTATGAACAAGAAATTCAAAGTAATCTTTTTCTTATAACTGCTCTCCCTGTGATGGGGAGAAAACTCTTATTATGCTTTTATCTTGAATTCAGTAAGTCCTTTGAGAGCTGATTGTTTACACTTGGTCAAATGTTTTCACATTTGTGCCAATTTTAAAACCACAGATTTGTTCTTCACAGTGATTATCGATGCTGAGATGATGACCACGTCCTGTGTTGTTCTCATCTACTTACAAGTACAGCTAAGCTTTCTACCAAAAAATTTTCCTTTTAAACCTGCAAGTAAGACAACACCTTTCACATACAACCCAAACTGAACATAAACAAAGGTAAAGGCCTTCCTTTGTGGCTACCGTTATTCACAATAAATGTCTTCAGTTTACCCCAGGTGTCAAAAATAAAAATAAAAAAAATCACATCTGTATATTCAAAAGCTAGTCAGAATCTCATGCCACTATTCATAATTTATTATGAATATCAGGTACGTGCTGTTGAAAATGCTCAGTAAAGATCAAGACCATGGACGTGATTTATTGCCACTTATACCAGTACAAAAGAGGCATATTTTATAAAAACAGAAGAAGGGAAAGATTTGGCCCAGAACTTCAGATGCATTTTTAGTTGGAGGAATCACAATAGTGACAGGGCAAGCAGAAAGGGCTGCTGTATGCTTCCTATTCTGTATTTTCTCTTGGGTAACCTTGAACCGTCACCCCATTTTTCCCTTGCCTCCACTGTCTAACTATTTCAGGTTCTGGCACACGGGCTGATTTACACCGATGCCCAGATCTCACCTTAGTGTCACTGTTAATACCAACTACAGCAGCTGAAGTATCCCAGCAGTTATAAAGGCAGCAGGTACTTCAGCAAATGCAGAACTTAAAGCATGTGAGTAGCCCCCTTCCCTTCAAAGGGAAGTGGTCCGATTGAACAGGGCTATGAGGGCCGTAGCTGTCTTCTGGATACAGGTAAAGCTGACATACATATATATAAATTACTTTACTAGTGTAAAGGACCCCTCAGACATCTTTCAGTCACTTTTCATTACTAGAAAGAGTTTCTCACCACTCTCATCTATGTAACAGTTTCCTTATCTTCAACCTTTATTACAATATAGCTAGTCTAATGCTGTTGGTCACTGAAACCAGCTATTGGGTGTTTATTGATTAAAAAAATGCTAGGCAGTAAGTTCCCTTTTCATACACTAACATCTGACCTCGTCACCAGCATTACACATCCTCAATCCTGCCCATCACATTCTCACTCTGTATAGGACACACTAAACTGCTGCCACAACGATACGGAAGCTGCAAGACTCCCCTCTTCAGAGCTCCTATAGCACAAGAAGTCTTTTAATTTTATGAGATGTTATGGGCAGGCTGGTGCAACTGTTCCCCCAGGGCACTCACTTCTCTGGGGTGAGCATCAAATAGCTTGATTTGAGAGCCTTTGCCGCTTTCTCAGCTGATCAGGAATTTGAAACAACATATGCTGCTCTAATAGCCTACTTCACCCTCCCTTTTAGTCTTCAAGGAGTCCCAGCAAAAAAGAACAATTTGCCAAGAAAGCAGAAATCGAACCGTGTCTCTAGAAAGTAATTCCATAGAAAGACTTCTGTTATATGCAAAAGCCTGCACAGAAAACCACTGTGTCCAAAGCATTGCAAGTAGAAGGCCTTAGAATAACTGTTTCTTTATAAAAGCCCACAAAGCAGCAAGTAGGCTACTCAAGTAATCTCTGCATCAAGAGATTTTCTGCATGAAGATCACGGAGCACAACAGCTTCTTCTCACCCCTTTTGCGGACCAGCCCAAGTGGTTTTAATCTCTCTTTTCTCCCTATCACAGGACAACGGTTTCCAGTGCACGTTCTAAGACTTGAGTCTCACTGAGCTGCACAAAGCAGATGCTGAACTGACAAGCTCACTAAAATTTCTATCAAATTTCTGTGAAACACACCCATAAATAAACTGTGTCAACACTTGCTGTTCTATACTGATTGCCAACATCTCAATGTTCTCAAAATAAATACCTCCTACAGCTACTTTTAGTTGTCTGGAGTACTACATCTTTAAATATAAGTTAAAAAACACAGTTTCCAATGTGGATTAATGATCTTTGCTCACCATTAAACAGCTGAAGTCCATCAAACAGATCTGAAAGATCGAATCAAAGTCAGTTGCTATCTGTACATAGAACTGCTGGACTTCAAATGGCCACCCATTCTGCCTCAGGTGATTTACAACAGCTGCTTCATCATGCCATTTTACACACAGTAGTCAGTACTGCATTCCCAGGTTTTCTTAAATCCTGGGCAGAAGATAAGTCTTCCATTATTTCTTGTTTCTAAATGTCTGAAAATTAGAAGCATTCAACAACGCAGGTAATCATACATCAAAGGAGGAACACATTCAGTTGTAGTAATCACTGCTTGAGCAAAAATCTAGCATCTAGAACAGAGTATATATCCCATTTTAGAGCGTTCTTTCTTTACAGGTTTGGGTTTTTTTTTGTTTTGGGTTTTTTTTTTTTAAAAGAAAATAAGCAAGAGTTTTAAGGAACAGCAGTATTCACGGTTCATTATAAACCAGCTGGCAGGTTGTAAAATACAAGGGGAAAGCAAACATAACACCCCCAAACATCAGTTCTTTTCTCCAACCAGATACTAAACATTCTGGCACTAAGTTACAGATATACCAATATTGAGTTATCACTACAAAGAGTAGTATTTCACTAGAGGTGAGTAACTCTGTAGTGCAAGAGTTTACCCAACTCTCTTTCACCCAACTATCACACATTTAAATGGTACTTGTGTTACTAATCACCTGAAGAACTTACCCCAAGGTTTTTAATGAAGTGCATTAAGCACCCAAGATGAGATTAACACAACATTAGTATCAAACAAAACAAGAAAAGGGTAAAGATATCTTTGAAGAGGGCTAATACACATGGGTCCAGCTAGCAAACTCCATCCCAAAGACCCAGCCAAATATTAGTCCACTGAGTTGTAAGAAAATGCTGCTGTTTGATCATATTCTTCATCCCTCAAACAAATACCAGAATAATCCAGACTTTACATTTTCTCTATCTGTGGGGTCATCACAAACAGTACAGTCCCATCCCCTTCCTGTTACCAAAGCTGTAAAGAGCTAAACACTTTCAAAAATCACTTGTGACAGCAGGTCTGTACGGAAAGAGATAATTTCTGCCAACTAACTCTTTAAAAGTATTAAGAACTTCAAACTGAGCTCGGGCCATGCCTCTGTTGGCTGGACTTTGACTATCAAACAGCCTGAGCAGCCACATTACCATTTCAGATAGACTCATCAGTATAAGGAGAAATACATTTTACAGTATAATCCCACTTTCTAAACTCGAACACAAAAAGGCTAGAGTTAAAAAACACAGTTCCAGCTCAGCTGCTGATAGATAAATAGGTCCTTTCAGGTTAGTAAGTCTCACTCAATTGCCCCAATATTACTTATAAAGCCAAACTGAGCACCAGCACAAGCAAATGAAACTGTGCTACAGATCACACCATTCCCAGCCCTTAACCAGAGGCCAAAATCCCATCTCCAGCAAGAGAGCCACGTAACCATTTCTGATTCAAATTCTTATCCTCCCATTTGATAAAACATAGCACATCATTACAGCCATCTTTTCAATGAAAGGGAACATTTATTTCAGACATGCAAAACCAGGCAACTTAATTATGACCCTTCTGATGAGACAATTCCTAGGTTTTCTATCAACATGTTCCCAGGCCCGTTCCCAGGGGAATTCAGTGGTAACATGAAGAGCATGACCGTTTATTTGGCTTAAGGAACACATTAATTTATCTGGCTTATAGAATTTAAACATCTGACGAATGACAGTGTGGTTGATTTTATTCATCAGCTAATTGCTTTGCCACCTGGAGCTGCAGCTTTATATATTCAGCTTATAAAAGATCTGAAAAGGATCTCAATTATTCTTTAATTTGTTCCTTGAATATAAAGTAGGAAAATCTGGCTTAATCAAACATTGTCTCAATTCTATTGGGATATGTCTAGTTACCTTATAACAAGGTAAGCTTTCATTTAATCATATGATGTGATAATTCCCCACTTTCAAGCCAAGTATCCTCTTAGTTACAATCAATTTTCCACTGAAAAAATAAACATTGTCTCTTTACTGAAATCCCTGTAGAGGAAAATAGTCCTTTTAATGCAACTTGCTGTTAGTACAACCACCCTAGGAATTTTTGCGTTGGAATTCATTAAAGCCCCTCATTTGGCACTGACAGGTAAAATTGTGATATCCCAAGTTTTAAGAAATGACTCTTCATACACAGGGTGATTTTTGGCATAGTTGGAAAAAACTGATAACAAGCATTTGGGCAGAATGGTGGGATCAACAAAATCTTTTATTTTACCACATAATACAATTTTATTTTATATGGCATCCTCTGAAAATTGACTGCCTAATAGGCTTTGTACTTATTTTGACAGCAAATAACAAAGGGGAGAGATGTATCAAGCACAAAGTAGCTTTTCTCCAAAGATTCTGTGTTTAGAAATTCCATGTTTCCATAGGAAAATAGTAATTAAATAAATATATATA
>VZTL01063082.1:0-15994 GCA_013400535.1 Scopus umbretta
AAAAAAAAAAACCAAGGTCTAGAACTAAACAGAAACAGAACAAGAGCATGGTTGTTTTTCCTTAAATACATACATTTAAATACATTCAATCTGACATGGTTTATGAAAATTGCCTGTCAACATTTACTTCGCAGGAGAGATCTAAGTTGCACTAAGGTGAATGCAGTGAACAGACTGAGCAACGGTCTGTACGCTCGCTTCAGACTGTCAAAGAAGAGGCTGCTCTTCGGCAACGACCGCCCGGCTCCCCGCGGGAAGGCAGAGCTGAGTCCTGTTGGCAGCAGGCAGCCGCCACCGGCGCTGGCAGCTCAGCTGGGTCACGACAAACAGATGCAGCTCTTCAAACTGGTAAGGATTTGGGGCCGTAAGCCCAGTCAGCTGAAGAAAGGAGCAACCGAACCACCCTCAGGGTCAGCAATATTTCTGCAAAAAAAAAAAAAAAAAAAAGAGAAATTGGAGAAAAACAAATGAATTTTTCCGTCTGTGATAGTGAAGATGGATAGGGGAATGACAGCTGGATGCTGGACTGCAACGTCCACTGCCAATCATACATTGGTGTATTATTTTAAACCTGAAAATTAATTTGAATGTATAAAGCTAGACTCTTCTTTGTGTACACTGATGCAGCTGACCTGCGATTTAATTCCAGTGATATCAGTGCTGGTTTAATTTCACAGCAGTGTTAGGTCCTTAATCCATTCCAATTATCATGGACATTGTAACAACTCAGGAACATCTATCTGCCTCTCGTAGACTCCAGCTAAAGGCACAGCAATATGGTTTAAGAGAAGTCTCATACCTGGAGCATGTGCAAAATCTCCTTGGGTTACTGCTATATCACTCTCAAAGGAAATGACTGCCTTGGTTCACTTTCCCCTCCAAGAATCATAATAAACAAGGGAATAAAGAAGCAAAAAAAAGCTTCAGCTACCAATTGCTAGAGATGTTCTTTATATCATACTTACTGCCCTTGCCAGGTCTTTACGCAAACAGAATACAAACTGGTTTCAGCCGAGCTGATCACTTTCTTGTACTTTCTTATTTAAAGAAAACCTCAGGATGTGGTTTTCACAGTTGTTTTAAGACCGTCCCTTCCAGTGACTGCAATCTGTGCCTCTCTGCCTTCCGCCCCTTGCAAACTCTCGCTCCCACGGGGCACTGTGGTCAGCCAGGTCAGAGTGCCAATCCAGCCAAACCCCATTTTTCTCCTCCCCGGGGTTGCCTTTCACTCGTATCCCGTGGCTCCAGCAGTGGAGCGGCTCTGCTCGCAGCCTCCCGTCGCGCGCAAGGAAGGCCCTGTTTGCTCAGGGACGGCACTGGCAGTCGGCAGTTTTCCTGCCAGTCTATGCGCATGCCGCTAGGCTGCCTTCTGGAAGCTGTCTACATCATGATTTGGACTTCACTGCGCCTTCCTCTGCCATCACAGAAGGCCTAGAAATGTGTATCTACTGTCAAATAAAGTCAGCGTCAGGCACCATCCTGCGATTCAGGAAAGCAAGGTCCTATGTTTTGTACACCTGCTATTCCCAGCCCAGCTGGTGCAGATGGAGCTCTTTGGGGGCGACCAGCCATGAGTATGGCCCGGAGGCCAACACCGTGAGCTCTGCTCCTGCTCCTCCCCGCTTCATCACAGCACAGAGACACCACACTCGCATCCCTCAAATCCTGACTAATATGGACAAGCTAAACTTTGGCTCTACCCCGACACGTAGCGAGGCAGTTTGGGGACCCTGTTAGCGCTTTTCGATCATAAAGTGTGGAACAGAAGTGAAAATCATAAAGTGTGGAACAGAAGTGAAAATCCAAAGATGTCCTTGTTTTCAGAGTGGACACTTAGCAAACAGTATCTCTACAGAGATGCTAAATAAATGCTTCCACTATTCCAGTAACTTGAAAAAAATTCATGCACTGCAAAAGGTTTGGTTTTTTAATAATTTATCGAAGATTTGAGTCACAGGGTGATAAAATATGTAAAGGAGGGAATAAGACAAAGAAGGCACAAGTGTTCCTCTAGAAAAACATTCCTCTACCCCTTTTCATTTAGATATAACCAAAGTAAACAGGACTTTAAAGAAATATATCAAATTATTATTTCCAGGCTGACAATGAATGTGGGAAAAATTGCTCAGAATAACTTCCACGGCTGACGTATGCAACTTCAGAGTAGAGAAGTAATCTGAAAATCCCGAAGATCATTGACTATAAAATTACTGCTATACTGTATTAAGTTAAACTGGACACCCCTCAAAAACCTCAGCTACAAACTGTATTCTTCAGACATTTACTTTTAAATAGGAGCAGGTTCAAAATTTTCTTTTACCATGTGAAATTAGTTAATACAAATTTGTTCCAATAATGGCAAAATAATATATTAAATTGTTCCAGTTGCAACTATTTTCAGCTCTACAAATGAAAGGTACTTGGTGCCTTGAAAGAGAGAGAAAATTTTCTGTCCTCTGGTTACTCTAAAAACAGCTTCTCTGTTAAACATTAGTTCATCCTTGCAAGACTTAAAGCTGTAGAAGTTTTATCCTTAACAAGTTAAAAGAAAGTGAAAGAGTATTCAGCAAACAAATTAAAACAGTAAATGTAGAGATCTGACATCCACAGCTGTGCTGATTTCAGCAATAGCATGTTATTTCCTGGTTACTCAACTCTAAACAGAACCGATCCCTTTAAATTATCGATAGAGTTGTTGAGATCAACTTTATGAAACATTGAAAAACCCCTCTAATTTGTCAGATCAAGTTTCTCATTTGTCAGATGAATTTCTCAGCTTTCATACGTTAAATCCACAACTGCCAATTAATGCACATTATCCTCTCCCCAGCTTTCTCATTACGCAGCTTGAGCTTTAAAAAAACAAAAAAAGTTACGTACGAGTAGTTTATAGCACAGACGCATGAAAAGAGCAGCTATTTAACCTCTGTTACACTTCAGAGTTCAGTAAAAGACATTTATAGGGCATACAAACCATCTGCATTCCCCTTGACAGTCAGAGCTACATTAGTAGAACAAAAGTACAATCAGAGAGTGCAGCCCGATGCACCCTTCCAAAATAATTCAAAGAGCTTTTAAGAAATTCCTTTTCTCCAGGTGAGACAAAACTGCTGCCATGCATGGCCAGCGTTTGCCTCCTTGTCATGGCACAGACTCCATTATTCTGATTTGAAACCCCACAGATTCCCTGTCCAAAGTCCCGCCACTCATTTCCTTCTACCTGCACCCTCTTCTCTGACCTCTCACCACCCTCCCTCGTGCCCTTCCTGTCACATCCACTCGCTTTTCCTTCTCTCTTCAACCATTTTTTAAAATCTGCCTCCTGCTCCCTCTTCTTTAGTCTGCTTCCCCCTTGACAGCCTATTATTCCCCCTTCTTTCCTCAGTGGAACCTGGTGTTTCGTTCTCCGACAGTCTGGCTTCTCTTAGCCCAAGAAAACTAACTGGTTAGGGAACGCGCTAAGTAGGAAGATAACGCCTTCGTATACGACCGCTGCCGCTAAAGCAGAACAGACTGCATCTTTTTATTGATCATCAAAGCGACCGAGAAATGGTGGCAGAGGAGACTCCCTATGCACCGATCCTCCGCTCTCGGAGACAGGCACTTGTATTTTGATTTGAAGCATGAAGGTGTGAAAAGCATTGGCCTCTGGGAAACTTTAAACACGTATGTGTGTTAAAAAAAAAAAAAGAGCGGGATATAATCAAATACACGTACGGTTTACTCTTTCCTCAGTACTTTCACGTTCTTTGTTTTCATTACTCTTGAAAGAGTGGAAGGACGAGAGGAAATGGCCTCAAGTTGCGCCAGGGGAGGGTTAGATTGGATACTAGGGGAAATGTCTTTACTGAAAGAGCGGTGGAGCATTGGAATAGGCTGCCCAGGGAGGTGGTGGAGTCACCATCCCTGGAGGTGTTCAAAAAACGCGTGGATGTGACACTCCAGGACATGGTTTAGTAGGACATGGTGGTGTTGGGCTGACGGTTGGACTAGATGATCTCAGAGGTCTTTTCCAACCTTAATGATTCTATGAAATATTTGCAGTCAATTTTTTTTTCTTTTTTTTTTTAATTTCCCCTACTATTCGAATTTCTTTAACAGTAGAAAACTTTTGAGTTTCGCTATTGGATTCGGCATAAGGGGAAAATGTCTTTATTTACTGCCGCCTTCCCGCTTTCAACGCCGCAGCCGAGGCGACGGCAGGCAGCCGGGGTGCACGGGATGGACCCCGGGCGGGTTGCACCGCGACTCCCGGGGGCCCAACGGGTGAGAGCTGCCTCGCCCGGCCCCGACGGACGCTTTAAAGCCTTCCCGCCCCCCTCCTCTTCATCAGGAGGAGCTGGGGAGGAGCGGCGGCGGCCGCTAGGTGGCGCGCCGCCCCGCGCGCCCGCGGGTGACGTCCGCAGGCTCCGACGTCTGACGTCAGGCTGCGTCGCCCTGCAGAGAGGTCAGCTGCTGACGGGCCGCGCCGCGCCCGCGCTGGGATGANGCCGCGGCGCCCCGGCGGTGGGGTGGGGCGGGGGGGGGGAAGAGCGGCGCTCTCCTTCCAAGCCGCCTCAGGTCTCCACCGTGGCGGGTGTGTGGTAAGGAAGCGATCTTAAACGGAGGTTATTCCCGTCAAAAAAACAAACCAACAAAAAACAAACCCCCCAAAGAACCCCCCCAAAACACCAAAAAAAAAAAACCAACCCCGAAACCCCTTCCGCCGAGGAGGGGCGCGTAAAAGCCGCCTCGCTGCTGACTTGGCCACGCGCCAGGAACTCCACAATGTCTTCCCTTTTAGTGCCGTTACTGTCTGGAATACAAATCGGGTTTGACCTAAGCAAACGCTAATTACCCTGTCCGTTGGAAATGCGTGCGAAAATGAGTTCGGTTCTACCACTCTTCTCAGGAGGAGCGCTGTACAGAAAGTAATAAACTAAATAATTCATGAGGTTTCTGCCCCGAGTATAATGCAACGACAGGTGGAAAAACACTGAGGCAGGACGACACATGGAATGGGTTAAGCGTGCAGCGGTGCAAGTGTAAAGCAACGGTAAGTCTTTCCCACCATCAGCACATAGTCATGTAATTGCTCTGTAAAAAGCAAATACAACTGTACCTTCAGTCTGCTGAGCGTGACTGTGTGTTAATTCAATAACGTGATGTATTCTGTTAATGTAAATGCATTCTGTATCATTCACTTCAGTAATGCTAGTGGCATCTAAACAAGGAACTTCATATAGATCTCACCAAAAGCGGAATTAAAAAAAACTCATTGCAAAAAACTTAATGACTACTACCCTGGGTACTTTTAACTTTGTAAGTATACCACAGTATATTCATAGTTCCGTTGCTTCTGTAAGCCTATGTATGTCATTTCTCACCCGTGTTGCATCTCCATCCTGCTTTATCATATCCATTCCAGGCAGCTGGTTTGGAAAAAGATTGCCTCCCCTCATAGCAGGATCATTAACCTATTGGTAACAAGATAGTAAAGAGAATGAATTAAAACAAACACATTGGGAAAAGGGCTGGGAATTAAAAAGAAGCATTATAAACCACTATGCTACTTGCATATACCAACATCCACTTTTGAGATGATGTTGCAGAACTGGGGAAGTGACCATACAGCTGAGCACCCTTCTTCTGCAGCATGTGTTTGACTCGTATTATTCTGCTTCACAGTCAACAACAAAGATTTCATTCCCGATACTATGACCCTCGTGCATATTTTACAAAACAGGCTCCATAAATTAGGTCACTATTATTTGAAGAGGACATGCCTGCTATGAAAGTCCTGAAAGCAGAAACGCGTAACTGCTTTTCTAACCTCAATAACGCACAGCTTTTCTGCTTGCAAACCACCACACGATTTTTTCAAAGCCTGATGAGATAACACATAGGCTGAATTATACCGACTATTGACTTAGTTTTAATGGCACTTATTTTTCTACTCGTAAGCAATAGGAGAAAGATAGCATTAAATGGGAAAACCTGCAGCTGCATGCTTTCTGAAATGGATGGTCTCAACCATTTTCTGAACACAGCCACGGGAAAGTATTGAAGCTGTGTGTTTTTGCACAACCAAAGAGTCTGTCATGCTTAGTTATGTGGAAAGAGTGGCCTGCCAAATTTACAGCATTGCTTTCTTAACCAAAGGATTAATCTCACCGTGTAGGAACTGGTATAAAATACAAAACACAGCCCTTCAGTGCGGTTCTGAAATATTTGAAAATCCAGCTTTCCTTAGAAGTTTTACAGGAAAAGAAGCCTCTTCCTAGGGAGTCTTTGTTGACTCGGTTCTCTGTGTTACTTCCCTCAGACTAGATGGATGTGATGACAGTGAAGATGTGCCCCTCCAGATTTTGCTGGAAGGAAAAAGGTGTTTTCTGTGTCACCTGCCCTTTAGGAGACTCATGTTGCCAAGGAGAGGAGATTCTGCCACTGTGCTACCTCACTCCAGCTACAGCAACCTGCTGCAGAAAGGGGGGAAGACTGTCTTGAATTTACTACACCAAAGTCTTCTCATTTCAGGGCCTCCTGACTGTTGATTCTGTTGCTATTCATCAATTTTGCTAAACATCACAAAGCTAAATGCAATCACATGCAACCACCTAAAGAGGTGGTTTCAAATGCTGCCAGAGGTAAGACTGCAGTTCAACGGGAAAGGTTAAAAACTTAAATATTTTTTGCCATAGGAATTTCAACTCTGAAGAAATTGTTCAGCGCTGCAAGCCTTCTAGTGACACTTTCTGCTTCTTAATACAAATGGGCAGATTTTTAAACCTGAATCTGAAAATGTAAATCAGAAGGGAAGACAACCACACTATTTTGTTCGGAAAGAAAGTAGACAGCTTCGCAGCTTTATCTACATGCATTTGACCAAGCAAGAGAACCCATCTTTGAAAAGTGTTTTCTGCTGTTGATCAACATTCCTCAGAATGCACAAGCACAAACGCCTTTTCTGTTTGTTCAGTAGACAAAGGAAGGAAAAAAGGAAAAGCAGAAATAAAAAATTGCATACTGAATCAACAGCAGTTTTGGAGCAAAAAGATGAGTGCATGATTTGCATCAAGGCAGAGTTAAGACAGGTATGGAAAAGGAAGATGGTTCTGGGCTGCACACGACAAAAGCGGCAAAGGCACCAGTGAAGTTCCTATCACAGAATCTCTTTGTCAGTGATGATGCAAGAATCCTGACTGGCACAGTAACAGATACAAAAAAAAAAAAAAAAAAAAATCTACTGTTTTGTTATATGAGTACATTTGCTTCAGAAGTCCTTGAAACAAAACACCTCAGGTTCACACATAAACTTTTCAGACTGCAATAACAATTCAATCAGAGAAGGACGGAGAAGGACAAAGACATGGAAGGGTTTTTATCATTTTCTGAAGACAGGTCAAGTAGTGTTATCAGACAGGAAATCTGACTAAAACAAGGACAGAAGATGTTTTACAATTCCTTTGCAATTAAGCACATTAATACAGCCTCCTGCTAATAAAGCAGAATTATATACAAGGTGTCTAATAAGAAAAGTTTCCTACCACTCCAGAGCTCCTTTCACCCAGTATGCTGAACAAAATCAAATTACTGTTTCAAGATAACACTTTGTAGATGCCATGATAATTTTGGCCTGGGGAATACTGTACCTGTGCAGATTAAAAAACATCTACTCTGAATGGACATCTAGATAGTGGTTTGTTTCATACACTGAAAAGTCTCTTCTCTTCCATAGGTTTGAAATTCCTTCCCTGACAACTCAGTGAGTAACATGGATCTGTGATGCAAAATAAGTAACAGGCAAAAACACGGCAACAGTCCGTTGTGCAAACAAGAAGACAGTAACGACAAGGAGACAGTAACTTGTGTGAACGGTGCAACACTGGGAAGGTTTAGACTTTCTCCATGCCTGGGGAAGCTGTTCTGGACAGAAGAAACCTGGCAGCTAGCATTTCAGCATTCCTGATACCAGCCTCCTAGCAGACATGCTAGTAAGAGCAGCCTAGAGAGCTTTAACGTAAGTATAAGGGAGAAGATGATAACAAGACCAAGTCTGATCGCTCAAGAGTCTCTAAGCGTCATAAATAGCAAGCCCAGGGAAAACAATGTTTTGGGCAAAATCTTCATTTCTTCTTGGTGATGCTTGGAGCCTAGGTAGTAAACAAGAGAAGCTGGAGATACACCAGTATGAGCAGATGAACACCAAACTTAGTATTTCTGAGCTCTGGACACGTCTGTATGATACGGTATAGCGCCACAAACAGAGGCAGAAGACAGAGCCAAACAAACCTGTTTGGTACCGAAGGTAATATACTTGCTTCTTGCCAGGCGAGGAAGCCCAGGCATGGCTTTTTACTAACAAGTAATACATATTACTTCCAAAACCATCCAATAACATATGAAGTGGTTTTTTTTTTTTTTCAGAAGCTGAAACACATTCGTAGCGTAACCACTGTTATTCACTGTGGTTAGAAAGAGATGAGCGTGTGAAGTTAAAATTATGTATTACGGAACAAAAAAATGGCAATGAATAAGTAAGTAAAAGTGTAGGTGACAGTATTAAAAAAGCCGAAAGAATGAATGAAACGGCAACAGTCAGCAGAATTAAAGAAAATGCAGTCATTTTGAAAACCACCAGTTACAAGAAAAAGTTTAGCACGGCCTAGGTCAACTGCTAAATAAAGATGCCAAACTGTAAAGTGCTATGCCCTGAACACAGAAAAAAAATAAACCAGTTTTAGGATTAATATAAACATTTTCATTTATTCCTGTCTCTCAGAAAAGAAAATGTGAAGCAGCACAGCAAACATTCCTGAGGACTAAAAAGTGCTGTCTTGTGGCCCAGAAATGGCCCCTCAGCTGCCAGTTGGTCACCTCTGACCTCGATGAAACATAACACATTTGCTTGCAGAGTCTGCAGATGACACAGTGCTGGGGTGGTAAATCAGGAGGAAAAGAGGTTACTGTTACAGGATGAGCCACAGCACTTAAAGGAAGGTAATCCATTTGGGAACAAAGAACGCAGGTTTCATCTATGTAGAATGTGCTAAGGAGGATTTGTGGGTCATCGTACGGGTTTTAGTATGTGCTCTCCAGTGCGCCGTTGTCACCAACAGGGCCAAGGCAACCCACGGATCGAAAGAGATTACAAGCAGAACTCAACTCTACACAGCTTTCGTCCAGTCACTGTTAAATCACCATCTCTGGTTACTCTGTTCATACTTCTAGAAGGACGTTACAACAACAGAGGTTAAAGTAGATCCACAAGAGGGACCGATGGGCTGAAAAACAAACGTTGAGATGGATGGAGAACCTCGGCCTATTCAGCTTGCTGGAAGTTAGATAAATGCTACCTTGAAACAAGACCTTAGAGTCTAAGAGGAAGGAAAAGCAGTGTGACAACTGTGCAAGTGGAAACAACAGTCTGCATGGAAATCTTTGAAATAAAACCACATCTTTCTATAATGCATGTCTCTCAGTTCAGATTCCTGGGGAAAACTAGGTAGCATGGGCATGCTGAGAAATCAGACTGGGCTCTCACCTTCAAATCCCCACTTTTTTCTTTTTTGGTTTTACTATTCTTTTACTACATTAAACGTGTGCAACAGTATGCAGTTGGGAACTAATAATACTAAAAAATTCTGCTACAGTTGGGCGTAGCAACCGGGAATATCAGAGAAGGTGACAGATTTGGGAGTATCAAAATTACTTCAGGTCACCAGTATGCGGCAGCTGGAAAAGACAAATGTGATCTGGGGCTATATCTGTCAGAGTGTTCCAAGAGAAATGGGGAAGAACTAGTGTTAGGCACATGGCTCTGGTGCTTAGGAAATACTGATTCAAACTGGAACAGGTGCAGAAAAGGAAAGGGAATTTAAAGCCTACAAGAAGAGACTGAAACACTGTGGCTTGTTTAACTTACAACAAAAACGCCAAGAAACCCAAAACAAAACAATCCAACAACCTCAAAAAATTATGTTGCTAGAATGGCTTTTTCTAAAATACAAGAAGAGAAAGAGTTATTTAAGCTGAAGGACAATACTGGAAAAGTAAACAGTCTGTTACCAAATTTAGGCTGGAAAATCGGGTATTAGGAAAAATTTCTTCATGGAAGGGGTTGTCATGCACTGGAACAGGCTGCCCAGGGAAGTGCTTGAGTCCCCATCCCTGGAGGTATTCAAAAGACATGTATGTGTGGCATTTAGGGACATGGTTTAGTGGTGGACTTGGCAGTGTTAGGTTTACGGTTGGACTTGATGATCTTAATGGTCTTTTCCAACCTAAATGATTCTATGATTATGATCTCAGAAGAAGGGTTTACGATATTGTCCGCCATAGCAGGAAATGCTGCCTGAAGACACAAGAGGTACTTTCCTGCCAATATTTCTAAGAAAAGTCCATAATTTCAAGTCTGTGTGTTGAAAAAACAGGAGTTCAGCTCTGAAATAAACATAAGAACTTGCTAATTAAGAGGACTTGTTTGTCAAATACTTATTAATGTACTGTCTAAGTTTAACTGCAGGTCAACAAACAGAAATGTTATTTTCCTTATTTCAGATACCCTAAGTAGCAGTCTCAAATAAAAATGAGTGTGTAAACCTCCTCTCAGCAGAAAAGAACAGGTACTTACCTACTGACTCAGCAATCTATTTTATACAGACCACATGACAAAAAGTGTGGATTTTGTGCTCGTGAAGGTGCCGGACTGATAGTTCTTGAAGTTGACTGCCTGTTATCTGGTACTACAAACACAGTGGCAGTAGAAGCATCTTCCACACACTGCCCACGCCAGCATCTTTCACTCTTATCTCTGGGAAACAGCTGCCTGCCATTCACTCCTAGCCTCAACTGCTGAGAAAATTAGCCAGGACACTGGTGACCTGCAACTGCGCTATGAAACTTACCTACTAAGAACAGGAGCTAGATCAGCACACGCTTTCCACGGAAGTCCAGGATCAACTACATGTGCTAGCTACACAATGGGAAATTTAGATGCAAAAGCTGCCCTGTACCTCATCAGTCACCTTGGTGATCTGAGTGCAGAGCTAAAAACAAAGCCTTTTTAACATCATCATTTCTCAAGGAGACTAGTAAAAGAAACGTAATGGCTTACAGCAGTTACAGCCCAACGCAGCGGACCTGAAAAACTACTGAAAGTCAAAGAAAATCCTCTAGCTGTCATCTCAAGTCCTTAAGTTCTCACCTGCTCAGGACCCATGGAGGACAACCCTGATGTAGGCACAGAGGTCGCTGAGGTCATGCTGATCTGCCCTGTCATCTGGTTCATGTTGTTCATACCACTTGTGTTGGTTGCCATGGATACACTGATGTTCATGTTATTATTGTACATGCTGGTGCTTGCTTGCTGCCCAAAATGTGGTGGGGACTGTTGTGAAAACATGCTACAGCAAGGAATGGAAAAAGCAATGTGTCAGACTTAGAATGCTGAAGCCACTAAGAAACTACTCTCTTTTTAATATATCTTAGGCTAGAATTTGTACATACTGTCGTTTATGCCAACTTCAAAGGAAAGACTAGTTTTCAGCTACATTAATGTCTAAAGAATAGATTTTATAAAATGTAAGGTCCCATGTCTGTGCACAAAAATGCATGCCTTTGCGTGTGAAACTATGGCAGAGTACAAATCTGTTATGCCTGTGCAATAACAGCCCATTAGCTCTCTAAATGGGCTTTGTATATATTTTAAATATGTTTGGGAAAGTAATTTTTGGAGAGAAAGGAAAAACCCTTTTTCTCCCTCCAGTGTAAGCACAGCACAGGACTGTTGAGTTGATATTGGATCTGGTCTAATACACCATCTTTTTGCAAAGGAGGCTATTTGCACATATGAATACCAGATTTGCACATACAATTATGGCAAGTGGGCTCACAAATATAGACATGCAATTGTGCAGAAATTCATTTACTAAATCTTAGCATCAGGTTTTGAAAATGTGGCACTGTAAGAAACAACATAAAGTCTAAGACAATTACGCTCTACATTCCTTCAAGGGCATTTCAGAACAACTTAAAGAGGAGTAACTGTGGAAGATATCATCCTAGATTTTATTCAAAGTCAATACTTTCTGGATAGTATCTTCCTTCCCCTTATGTCAGAAGTCAGATGAGAGACTTTTTTTGTATTTCCTAAAATGCACTTCACTGTTTACATATCAGTCTCTTCTCTTTGAGCATAATCCAACAGTCAATGAAGGAATTATTACTGACAATGTGTCTGTTTGGAGGATCTGCACTAGACCGAAATACTAGTGGAAGGGCTGCTGCATGTTGGATGGCACACAGTAACCACCTCCGTACCAGCGGCTGACTTTTACTTCCCTATGAAGCACTACTTCCACAGCTGATGAAATCTTTCAGGGTTAACGCTCAACATTGCACTTGGGTGCTCCATTAGGCTATTGCTGCGCACTGTGAGACTTGGTGGAGTGCAACGGCGTTCTGGGCACAGGACCAAACTCAGAAAATCCCACCATTCTCTTCCTTCCAATTCCATGTCTTTTCAGGCCACCTAACCCCATTTTTAAGTTGTTATCTGGGTGGCTGAAACAGTACACTACAGATCATTGTGAATACTCAGTGGCTTGTGTAAACACATTTGACATGTCTCCGCCGTAAAGCTGCAGTTTAGCAAGCCAACCATTAGTCTTACCAAGCTGCCCCTGCTGCCGTTTCAGCAGAAGCCACGACAGTGGTAGCTATGCCTCCTGCAGATGCTTTAGGAAGACAGCGAGGAAGAGGCATGGACAAGGACGAGGATGAAAGACACATCAGTTGCTTTAAGGGGAACTTGGGTCAGCCTCACCATGGAAATACTGTTTTTCTGGGTTCATTAAATCTTTGTCAACCAGCAGGAAAACGGTTTCTTCCTGGGCTGGGATAGTAACAGCAGCCTGAGAACTTCAGGATGGCAAAAGCACTGTGCTAGAGACAACTGCGTGCACCCCAGTGTCAAGTGATACAGGCCGTACACCAACCTGATAGCTCCTCCTGTCTTCCAGTGAAAAGCACAGATCATTGCCATCTGGAGGCTCGTTGCTGCCTGCTTGGCAGTGTTCAACACCTAACCCATTCAGTGTGGACAGACTGATTCTTACAGCTATACTGACTGGGGCATGGGCCTCGGCTGAAAAGGTGACTGCATGCATGAGGCATGCTACAATGCTCTCGGAGAATGGCAGTTATATGCTGACCCTCAGTATGTGCAAGCTCTAATGGATTGAACCTGGTTGCACTCCAGCGTTTCAAGTGGGAGGTGATATCCAGTCACCGCAATTCCAGAGCAGTAGGGAATGCATAGGCTCTGGCTCAGCTGATCCAGCCGTGTAGAAAGCAGTGTGGGAGCACATGAAAATCCTACGCAGAAGAAACGCACCCACACAAACGTTAGGGGCTGGAGCTCACTGCGCAGCAGAGGTGCTTCTGAAGGACACACAGTGTTTGAACGGTTATCACAGACAAAGCAATGCATTGTGTGGATGCAGGTCTTTTAGCTATGCACTCACTTTGCCTTGTATGAAGAGAAAATTTAAACCAACTTGTCAAGCCAGATTGAAAAGAAATCTCTTTTAGGATAGAAAGTTAACAACAGACAAACGAGCAAACAAATACATATAAACAACGCCATAAATAAGCGTAGACCACGAATGACCCCATTACTCTGTGTGTTCATTTTGGTTTTGTTCTGGATTTACCTGTTTCCACCCATATTCCCTTGTGCCCACCCATTCATCTCCGTAGAAGACTGATAGGCAGGATTAGCCTGAGACTGCTGAATCATGGGGCTTTGAGAATGAGCCAGTCTTGGGGACATCAGTGGACTCTGAGGAGTGGTAGCTCCTGTGAAGCCTGGATCGGGCTGCTGACTAATACCTGAAGAAGAAAATGAGAAATTTAGCCCTGTACATTCAAAGTTAAAATAAGCCAAGAGCTCATACCTGCAAACTTGTGTTTACACAGTACTACTTAGGTCATGTGGAGCCTATAACCTTGCTTCTTAATGTGGGATCTAGATTAAAAGCAAGACATCATCAACTAATTTATGTATGACCTTAAAAAAATAATTTTGTGCAAGTATGTTGGCTACCTGTGTGTCCTAATCACACAAGCAGTCTCTCCTCTCCCCATACCAAAAGAAAAAGACTGGTAAGTGACTCCCCCCCCCACCCCCGACCCCCAAAACTGCATTTAAAACAACTAATAAAGCTTTTGCTTCTGTCTACGAACCCATTTTGGTGAAAGTTATGCATGACCTGTTTGCTGCATGGCACCACCTTTTAACATTTGGGCTATAATTTTCAACTTTTTCTAAAGATCCTAGAATTTTCGTACCTCTATTTCTGTGTCCCTGCAGAAACAGGCAACGGCATTTTGTGCAAGCATTTAATGACTTTGTAAAATTTAAAAAAATCTAGATGCAAAGAAAACCTAATTTAAGCTGTTATATGCCAATTGTATGCAGAAATTTTGTTTTAAACCAAGTCATTTTGGTCTTGTTTAAGTTCATCACGAACAGCATACTCAACAGAAATGAGCCACCCCTAATGCTGGCATAAGAATCAGGTGGCTTGAAATATGTTCCTATATACATCATCTGCATGACTTGACTTCTTACTGGTGTAAAGGCTAACGGATCAATAAGAGTAGATAGCAAATTTAGAATCGGATGGACATAATTTGTTGTATCAGCAGAACTTGCACTTTACATATTATTTAATATACTTGTAATATAACTTAGACAATACTTATAAATAAAGATGCTGTATAACAATAACCACATGGAGGTAACTGCCCCATGCACCCCCAGAACAAAGCAGTACACAGTTTTGTAAAACATATCAAAAAAATGGTATTAGCTATCATGTTACACACAAGTTTAAGGACAGGGAAGGGAATACCTAATCTGAAATGAATTTTTATTACTTAAACTCAATAGTCAGTTGCTAATTTTAAATTACAATGCACAAATGAAGAATTATCTTTTCTGGGGAAGAATCTACCTGATACTTAAGCAATATTTCGTTACTAAAATGCAAAAAGTCCCCACCAGTGTAAAAAAGATTATGTACAACTTTGCTTCTGATGAAGCTGCTGGTCACCTTATGCCGTTTGCCAGCATCTTTTCATATGTTTTTCTTCATTTGTACTTTTTACCATATATATTGGTGTGTTGCATGTAGTCAAACTTCAGAGTCCATCAAGCCAATACATACACATATAAGTGTTGCTGTATGCATACAAATTTGTATATGTTTATATGTATAGATACATGCAAACACATCACACTTCTGCTACTGCTCAAAAAAAGAGCAGTGCTCGGAGAATACATGGTACTAGAGCTAGGGAGGTGGAAGGTGCCATGTTGCATTTAAGGACTCCCAAGGGGCCTGAAGCTCCATGTTTCCCATCGCTGTTGCATTTAAGGACTCCCAAGGGGCCTGAAGCTCCATGTTTCCCATCGCTGTTGCATTTAAGGACTCCCAAGGGGCCTGAAGCTCCATGTTTCCCATCGTTCCCAGGGAGCCAGCCAAGGGGCTGTGGGAGCGGGGCTTGGACCCACCACTGGGGGACACACCGGGGAGTAGGGACTGCCGAAATGCACCGCGGGGGTGGAACCAGTACCGTAGTTTGGAGGAAACGGAAACTGCTGCGCATTTGCCTGCGGGATCCGCGGATTGCTCATGGTTGCTGGTATGCCACCGGTGGCCACCATGCTGGGGGTCATGCTCAAGCCCTGCCCTCGCATCATCAGCGTCCGCTGCTGCACCTGCTGCTGCTGCTGCTGCTGCTGCATCTGCCGCTGCCGCAGGTGCTGGCTCAGGATCTCCCGCTGCCTCTGCGCCAGCATCTGCGCGTTGATAGGGCCCTGCAGGGAAAACCACCGCCACCTTTCAGTAACCCCTTCTAAGGCAATCTGCCAGTGGAGGCATCTCCAGTGGAGCCATTTGGAAGTTTGCAGCTCTGTTTCCCCCCCCCCCCCCCCCCGCACGTCCAA